>VNJO01007860.1:0-35536 GCA_008042535.1 Drosophila tani
CGCTTCTACGAGACCAGCTTTGTGCAGATCTTCTCCCGGCGCAGCAAGATCAACCTGAGCCACTATGTCGTGGGCTACGTACACTACTTTGGGTGCATCATAGCCCTGTTGTCCAATACCTCGGGCTTTGTGCGCGGCTCCAAGCCCATGGAGTTCAGTTTGGAGAAGTTGACGGGCCAGCAAATACTCTACCTCGTCATATTTGCAGTCGCCTGGCAGCAGCAGTACGCCAGCAACATGATACTGGTCAACCTAAGGAAGGATCCCCATACGGGTAACGTGAGGACAGAGAAGCATCTACTGCCCAAGGGTGGACTCTTCAATCTTCTCTCCTCGCCGCACATGTTCCTCGAGGTTCTGATGTACTTCTGCATTGCCGATCTGTATATGCCGGTGAGGATCTGGCGCCTCATCTTCCTTTGGGTGGCCAGCAATCAAACGATCAATGCCTTGCTCACCCACAAATGGTACAGGGAGACATTCCGAGATTATCCAAAGAACCGACGTGCCATCATTCCGTTCCTGCTCTAAAGACTGGAATTAACTCTTTTTTCGCATTTTTATACAAAATAATTTAGTAGTGGAATTTTTATTAAAGTCGTTTTATACACGCTGCTCGCTGCTGGTGATTTTTAACTACAAAAAACGATATATTGTGGGGGGTGGAATTTGAACATGGAGCACAGGTCCTGCTGCAGTCGGTTTTATTTGAACAAGAAACTGTTTTCGGAGGGAAAAAGAATAATTAAAAAGGGTATTTTACAAGGACATTAATTAATAGCTCACCTGTAGGGATAGCCCTGCGCCTTGGAGCGGAATACGGAGAGCAGGAAGGAGAAAAAGACGGTGAGCAGCACCAGACCCGTCATGGCCATTATTCGGTTCTTGTTGTGGCTCTTTGGTGTGCCCGATTCGATGAGGAGAATCATGCCCAGCACAATCATGGCATCTATAAGAAGATAAAATAAATAAGAGCTTCTCTAGAGGCTTTCCAAGCTCCAAACTCACTCAGGAACATGACAATGTACGTCTCCACCACCAGCTGTCCCTGCGAGGAGCCATGGATGTAGGCCACGCCCCCGTTCTGCGACTTGTGCACCAGCGGCGGTCCACGAATGTGATTCCACATCTGACCCGAGATCATGGCGAAGCAAAAGAACACGGCAATGGCACCCCACAGATTCTTGTTGTACAGGAACTCCAGGTTGTTCCGCCGAATGTAGAGGAAGCTGCCGGCCAGCGCCAGCAGTGTGATCATGGCCACAGTGCCCGAGTAATTAGGAGGACGGAAAATACGTATGGTAATATCAGTACGCTCGGCCACGAACTTGGCAATGGAGTCGGCGGCGAAGCCAACGCGATGAATGTCCATGGTGTCGGCACCCTTTGGCTTGCCCTTGGCAGGGAAATGCATAAATACGGGGGCAGTGTTCAGACGCAGCAGCTGGAACACCTCGGAGCCCTCATCAAAGTCGACCATGGCGAAGAAGAGCTTGTTGGAGTAGATCGAGGAGAAGCGATACGAGTTGGCCACGATGGCGAACTCGTCGTGGGCATGCCGACAGATCTGGCACTGCCGCGATGGCGCTAGCGCCGTCAGCATCACCACCATCGAGTAGTTCCTCGGGGCACTCTTTACATACTCCCGGAACTTGGGGCCATTAAAGCGGAGCAGGGGCTTCTTCGCGTTCATTTCCACCAGGTTTTGTACTTTCTCCGACAGCGATAGGCCCGTCTGTAAGAAGGTAATTCACCCATTGGGATTATCTCCGAGCCGGCAAAAAGTTCTGGGATTGCTGTCGCAGGAAAAGTGACGTGGCCACCAAAAACAAACCTTCGGTTTTGCCTGCGCGGCTGTGTAGACCGCAAAGGCTGCCACCACCAGCAGTGCGCTGAGCAGCGTTTTGTGCACCAGCTTCATCCTGCAGGCTGTTTCGTTTCGTTTAAGCTATTTCACTAAATTTAACGCAAAATTACAGCGGAAAATGTTCAATCAAAAATAAGTTTTTTCCGGCGGCGCATGCAGCTGATTGTGAATGGCAGCGGCACCTGTGAGTTATTCACTGTGAATGGCATTCCTTAGGGACGGGAGAAGAAAAGGTCTATCGATAGTTTCGTTTTTTTCTAAAAACAATTTTAATTATTGCATATTTATATTTTTTGTTATATATTTTATTGAAATTAGAATATGGAACTTATATTAAGCATTAAACAATGCTTTGCCCCTTTATCTTTGTAGTTTTAATTCAAGAACTTAATTTATTTTATTCGATTTTATTACTTTCCCAAAATTAATTCCAAACGATAGTATTATCGATAGCCGCCATTGTCAGTTTGCCATCGCTAGACGGCAAATTTTTAGTTGTCTTTATTTTAAGTTAAGAGTTTTTCGTAATTATACACTATTTATACACATTTTAACACGTTTTTACACCAAATTTGACCATGAGCGATGTACTGAAGAACTCCCAGGAGCGTTCCCGCAAGCGGCGCCTGCTTCTAGCCCAAACTGTAAGCATCTCCTGCCTCAAAGAAAACAATGAATGTCGGAATTAAATTCATAAGAAACAATGTGTATTCATTAACATTTAGTTTGGGCTGTCCAGTCCGGATGAGCTGACAAAGGTCCTGGGCAATGCACAGGACACCAACAGCAGTCGGCAGCTGAATCCCGGCGGTCAGCGGGAGGAGGAAGATGGCGGTGCATCGTCCTCGAAGAAAACCTCTAATGAAATCATATACAGGGACTCGTCCACATTTCTCAAGGGAACACAGTCTTCCAATCCGCACAACGACTACTGCCAGCATTTTGTGGACACGGGACAGCGTCCCCAGAACTTTATTCGTGACGTGGGCTTGGCCGATCGCTTCGAGGAGTATCCCAAGCTGAGGGAACTCATCAAGCTAAAGGATAAGCTGATTCAGGACACGGCATCCGCTCCTATGTATCTAAAGGCGGATCTAAAGACGCTGGAGTTCAAGACGCTGGGCTCCAAGTTCGATGTGATCCTGATTGAGCCACCGCTGGAGGAATATGCGAGGGCAGCGCCCTCGGTGGCCACCGTGGGTGGAGCTCCGCGCATCTTCTGGAACTGGGACGATATACTTAGTGAGTTTTCTCTAATATGCTTCATATTAATACTCCTAACTCTTGATTTCCTGGCAGATTTGGATGTGGGTGAGATAGCCGCTCATCGCTCGTTCGTGTTCCTGTGGTGCGGCTCCTCGGAGGGCCTGGACATGGGTCGCAACTGCCTGAAAAAGTGGGGATTCCGGCGGTGCGAGGACATCTGCTGGATACGCACCAATATCAACAAACCGGGACACTCCAAGCAGCTCGAGCCGAAGGCTGTCTTTCAGCGCACCAAGGAACACTGCCTGATGGGCATCAAGGGCACTGTGCGCCGCTCCACGGACGGGGATTTTATCCATGCCAACGTGGATATTGACCTGATCATTTCGGAGGAGGAGGAGTTCGGCAGCTTCGAGAAACCCATCGAGATCTTTCACATTATCGAACACTTTTGCCTGGGTCGCCGGCGCTTGCATCTGTTTGGCCGGGATTCCAGCATTCGACCAGGTTGGTTGACTCTGGGTCCAGAGCTAACGAACTCCAATTTCAATGCGGAGGTATATCAAACGTACTTTGCGGATTCGCCTGCCACGGGTTGCACCAGCCGGATTGAGCTGCTGAGGCCCAAGAGTCCGCCGCCGAATAGCAAGGTGCTCAGGGGACGAGGACGCGGCTTTCCACGGGGTCGTGGCAGGCCCAGATAACCACATTTTTAACTACCATCAACTTTTCTCAACAAACTGCATGTATTCTAGTGTCTAAGATCAAGATTTGTTAGGGGACTAAGACTAAGATTAAGATTAAAGACTATATTTGCGGCAGATGCTGAGAGTTGTTCTTTTTCTCTGACGGAACTAGAGCTGTAAAACCATCGATAGTGCCCTACTCGATATTTTCGATAGTGATAGTCCAAACCATCGATAATATCGATACTATCGACAACATAAAATGGGTTTAAAAAATTTACTTTACCTCAACAAACCAAATTCAATGGCTTAATTTATATACGATTTTATGTAATAAAAAATAAGAAAGAAATTTTATCACAATTACTGTCTATATAGATTTTATATAAAGATAGTTTTTGAAATTAATGATTGGAAATTAAAGAAAAATGTTTTGGTCCGTTCTTATGAATATACAAATTTAAGATTATATTTATTGGCAAAAACTTGTCAATTTTATACGAATTCACTGATTAACTGCTAACGCGATGTATCGATGGTGAAAAAGAAGAATCGATAGTGACGCGGAGGACAACACCATCGATAATATCGATAGTATCGTCGATAGTTTTACAGCTCTAGAGGGAGCTGCTCCTGGTCGTAGTCTTTGGGGTTTAAATTAAAACACTGATTGAATCCTATAAGATATATCTTTAATTCTGCAAACTATGATGATTGCTGAGATGCCGCATGTATATGTCCAACTCATCCTCCTCGCTAGAGGCCTCCTTGGGCTCATTGGCCTGCTCCGGCAACTCCTCTTCATCGTCGCTGTCCTCGAAATAGGCATCCTCCTCATCCTGTTCGATTTGCTTGAGATCATCCAGCTGGGCATTGTCATCTACGGCTGTATAATCAAAGTCCTTGTCTTCGCCGCTCAGAAAACGTTCCTTCATCATGCTGAGGAACTCATGGCGCAGCAGCTCCCGCTCTCCAGGATTATAAAACTCGGGAGTGGAGATTTGGGCTATATTCGCAGATTCTCGGGCTTGTACAACTCGACTGGTGGAGCAGGCAACGGGTTCATCGTCGTCAAAAGCTCCCCATTGCTTGCGACAAGCCACAGGGACTTCAAACTCTGGCAGAGCAGGCACAGGAGGAGCACTCCTTTCCTCCTCGGCAGCCTCAACCTTTTCCTGTTGGGACTCCGCTAGCAATTCCTCCCTTTGCTGTTTCTCCAACGAGTGCATGAGTATGCCGGAGAAGCTGGTGTTCTTCACATCGTAGCTATCCCGCGCCTTCTTCTCTGCCTCTGTTAGATATTGTCCCACCAATTCCTGGTACAAATCCGGAGCCCTTTGCATCATCTCGTGCTCACTGAAGTATTCGCCCTTCTCCAGCAGCTGCTGCATGGCATGGTATCTCCTATTTTTAACGGACACCGAGCGTGTACTAAGTTTCCTTTTGAAATCCTCCAGCAGCAGGCACATCTCCTCGAGGCTTTCATCGGGCTTATGGGGCTCTTTGACAGCCAGTTCCTGGAAAGAACTGAGCTGTCGGACATTCAGATAGCCACCAAATCGAATGAGAAAATTCTCCCGGTTCTTTTCGAATGCTTCCTGTGCTATTTGTTGCTTCTCTGCGAGTGGAATTTCCGGATCATCGATTTGCTGCGACTTGAAGACGATTTTCTGGTTTTCCGCCAGGGATTTGAAGATGTCCAATAGCTCTGCAGGTAGTTCCGGTTTTTGGGAGGTGCTAACATTGCCCTGAGCCTCATCGTCGCCTTCTGCTTCGCCGCCGGTCGTCATAATTGTTTACACAAATTGTACAAATTGTGAAATGAAAATGTAAACAAATGCTTCTTCTTGCTCAGGTTTTACTATTTTGTTTTTTTCTTAAAGAGTTGGCAGCACTGTCCGCGTTTCCAGTTTGCAAAAATGTTAAGTTTTTTAAACTAAATTTTTTGTAATAAAATGGAGGTGATATTTATATTTGGTCATTTTACATTACGATTTCATTAACATTATACATTTTACAAATTATTTGTCAGTTTACTTAAGTGTTTATTTGCTTGTTTTTCGGTCAATTTTGCATATTGGAGAATTGCGAAAGAATTCGTTAACGGGAACTGTCAACCGGCTGAATTTCATCATCATTCGAAGCAAGTTGGCAGCACCGCTGAACCATATAGCGGCTGCTTATTTTCACAACGTATCTTTATCAGAAGGCGAAACTGTGTTGCGTTGTGTTTATCGCTGTCCCATTGCCCACCGCCCGCGTATTATTGGTGGTTCAGAGCGGCGCAAATGCAGCCATCGGCGATGACTAATTAATCGCATTCGCAGAAAGAGCAAGGAAAGGAAATCCCCGCCCGCGTTCGATCAAGATGTCGAATTTCGAGTGGAGCGACTTTGCCTGGAACTGGACGCAGTTCTGTCCCACAGGATTGAAGCCGTTCGCCAACGATACGAACGATTTGCTGCCCTGCTTCCAGGAGATCCTGCTCCAGCTGCCTGTCTACACGATCTTCGCTGCCATATCCGCCTACAATTTCGGCAATCAATCGAGACCTGTCATCCGGAATGGCGTGCAGCTGCGTATGCTGTGGCTGCGCACGTTCCTGGCCATTGTGCTGGCCCTGCTGCCGGTGGCCAAGGTCTTCGCCTTCCAGCAGGCGGGCATTGAACTGCATGCCGTGGATGTGCTGGTCGCCAGTGCGGAGTGCATTATGTGGGTCGTCCACAGCGGTGAGTGTTTGTCGGTGCCGGTGCGGTTTTCCTTTGCTTGGGGTTTGTGTATTGATTCCATGGGACTTATAAGGGTCTTTTCCGGCTTTCACTTTTATAGTTTTCGGTTTTCTACGGGGAGTTGTCTTAAGGGAGGTCTTAGGTCTTTAAAAATTAAGCAACTCTGAGGAGGAATTATGTCAAAAATTAAAAAGAGTTCTTTAGATCTTTTAAACGGTTTTAAAATTTGTAGTTAGAAGTAGCTTTCTTTAGATTTCGGTTCTAGGTATGGCATTCAGCGCCCTTCCCTGCATAAAAGATGTGGTATTCATTTGTATTTTATAAAATAACTTACAATAATCGCATTTTCTTTGCTTTCTTTTCAAATAAAGACAAGATACTAAACAGTTTTCATTAAGAAACGTGTTTATTATAGATTACACTTCCCCTTTATTATCTATTCAGTTTAATCCAGTTTTAATTATCTTAGTATTTTAATACTATCTAAATACCTTTTGTATTATTTGAGTTTCGATTGTGAGTTATCAATATTAAGCAAGTAATCTTTTTCCTTAGTATATTAAATCCAGATTTCAATCATTTTCATAAGGTAATAAGGCTTCGACGATATCTTTCAGTTAAGCTGAAATAACATTTATACCCTTGCCTTTATTTATTTTACATTTTACTGAACAAATACTAAAAAGCAAACATATTGTCTGTTTCTTAAAAACCAGAAGAGTTAAAAAATAAGATAACAAAAATAATAACTATCTTATTTTTGTTATCTTATTTTTTATTTAAATAAGAATTAATAAGTTGAACATATCCGAAGGAACCCTTTGTACCTTATACTTTCATACCAAATGAGTGATCTCAGTTTATCTCTCCCTTATACGCTCTTTTAATAACAATTTGTAGATAGAGATTAGGTTAAGCGATCTCACATTAAGACTCAGAAGGAAATCCCTGCTATGTAATATATAAAACTCTACGTAATTTCCTAGGAACCAAAAACAACAAATCACAACTGGCGCCTGGCTTAATCAGCCTTACTGATTTTCCCCTCTTCCTAACCCATCATAGGTTTCCTCTTGACAGCCCGCCAATATGGTGAGCTTAGTCACCGGGGATCGCTGCTAATCAATGTGGTCTGGCTCACTGTGGTGGTTCTCGATGGCGTCTGGCTGCGGACAAGTCGCCACTTTGATTGGTGGCCCTGGAGTTTGGCCACGCTGCTGTGTGACCTCTTGTTTGGCGCCACACTGATACCCAAGGGAAGTGCCGTCTACTCGAGCATGCCGAGGGGAGGAGCTAACACAGGCGAGGAGGAGGCGCTTCTCTCCCAGCGCTATACTTATTTCCATTTCGATCTGAATGAGGGACACTTGGGGCATGCCCAGGATGAAGCCAATATGGGATCCCGCTTCCTCTTCCACTGGGTGTATCCCCTGATTGCAAAGGGAGTGGCTGGAAAGCTGAGGAAGATCGAGGATCTGTTTGATCTGCCAGAGGCCTTGAATATCACCCGATTGAGTGAGCGCCTGCACTTGGCCCTGTCCCAGTCCCAGAGCTTGTGGCGAGCGCTGCACCGCTGCTTCGGCGTGGAGTTCTATCTGATTGGCATTCTGAGATTGATTGCGGATTTGAGTGGGTTTGCAGGACCCTTACTGCTGGGAGGACTCCTCCGGCAGGATCACACGGACCCCAATCAGGTGTACTGTTACGCATTGGGTCTCTTTGGCAGCACGCTGCTCTCGGCCCTGTGTTCCACGCACTTTGACTGGCGCATGGCCATGGTCTCCATGAAAATGCGCGTGGGCGTGGTGAACTCCATATACAGGAAAGCCTTGGAGGCAAGGGTCATCAAGGACGCCAAGCCGGACATGCTGAATCTCATGTCCACGGACACGGACAGGATTGTGAACTCCTGCATCAGCTTCCACTTCTTCTGGAGCATTCCCTTCAAGCTGTTTACCACGCTGTACCTGCTGTATTTGCAATTGGGAGCGGCATTCCTTGCCGGCGTACTCTTCGCCGCCCTGCTGATCCCCATTAATCGCTGGTTGGCCAAGAGGATTGGCATATATTCCACAGGCTTAATGACGGCCAAGGATGCGAGGCTGTCGGCCACCACGGAGACCATGCAGGGAGCCAAGCAGATCAAGATCAATGCCTGGGAGGACATATTCATAACGAAGATACGCGGGCTTCGCCAGGAGGAGCTGCGATTCCTGTCGAAGCGGAAGTACCTGGACGCCATGTGCGTTTACTTCTGGGCCACCACGCCTGTGCTTATGTGCCTGCTTACCTTCGGGGTATCCGTGCTCCTGGGCAATCCCCTGATAGCCTCCACGACCTACACGAGTGTGGCCTTGCTGTACATGCTCATTGGACCCCTGAATGCCTTTCCCTGGGTGCTCAACGGACTGATTGAGGCCTGGGTTTCCATCAAGAGGGTGCAACAACTCATGGACGTGCCCAACTTGGATTACTCCTCCTACTACAATCCCATAATGCGAGGAAGTGGGGGAGGCACGGCTTCAGCTGACCTAGAAGATGCCCCCTTGGATGCTCCCCGAGCGAGTGTACTCCAGATGAAGTGCGCCAGCTTCTGTCACGAGGAGAACTCGGAGCCCACGGCCTTCCGCTTGAAGGATATCAATGTGGATGTGAAGGCGGGACAACTGATCTGCATCGAGGGACCCGTGGGCGGTGGCAAGAGCACCTTCCTCTCGGCCATTGTGGCCAACCTGCAGTGCACCGACGGCGAGGTGTGCGTCCAGGAGCTGACCACCGGCTTTGGCTATGTGCCACAATCGCCGTGGCTGCAGAGGGGCACCATTCGGGACAATATCGTGTGGGGCGCTCAGTTTGACGAGCAATGGTACAAGACGGTGCTCCATGCCTGTGCCCTGGAGGAGGATCTGCAGGTACTTGGTGGAGATCTCATAGGCGTGGGCGAGAATGGCAGAACCCTGTCCGGGGGACAGCGAGCGAGAGTGGCCTTGGCCAGGGCTGTTTATCAGGATAAGAAAGGTGAGTTAAGGCAAATAGATAAAAGATAAGTTGGTCACACTATTGGATCAGTGGCTCTCTCTCGGGAGAGAGGAGTAGAGCTGGTAAAATATTGATGTTTTGCATTATCGATTTTTTCGATGTTTTACTAATGAAACATCGATACTATCGATGTATTTCAAATATTTCCATTCCGATATTCGAGAGAGTATCGTCATTATCATTTCAAAGGCTTAAAATAGAGTCTAATCGGTCTAATCAAAACATCGATAGTGCGAAAAACAATCGATGGTTTTTAAAAAAGTTTATAAATTCGATACTATCGATAGTTCTCCGATGTTTTGCCAGCACTAGAGAGGATCTATCCCTCTCTCTCAAAAGAGGGCGCCAGAGAGTGCAGCAAAAGAAGACGTGTTCATTCCTGCTACAAGTTAAACCCACACCTTCTCCCCTTCCCTAGTCTACCTCCTGGACGATGTGCTCTCCTCGCTGGACGCCCATGTGGCCAGGCACATCATCAAGCACTGCCTGCTACGTCTCCTTAAGCACAAGACCCGCATTGTGGTCACCCGCAGCATTCAACTCTTCTTCCACGCCAATCAGATACTCCAGGTCAAGGATGGCCATCTCCTGCCCAGTGAGTACATGACGCAGAGCATTGATTTGAGCTTGGAGGAGGAAGTGGACGAGGAGCAGGAACAGGTCAATCGCCGGCGTTCGGTGGAGCTGGCCAATCAGGATGACAAGAAGAGTGTGGATAGCTTGCTGCTAGAGGAATCGAGGGAATATGGTCACCTCTCGGGCAACGTTTTCACCTGCTACTGGAGGGCAGTCACTTCTCCCCTGGCCACAACTGTGTTGTTGTTCGTATTGCTGATGCAGCTGACCCGGAATATGAGTGATGCTTGGCTGGCACATTGGGTCACGGAGACCACACTGGATCCGCATCCGAATGATACTTCCCTAGAGCATGAATTGATGCGAGGAGAGCTTGGCAATGAGACGGACTCGGGTCACACCACGGGCTTCTATCTGAGCATCTTCGCAGCCATAGCTGTGAGCAATTCCCTGGTGACTCTGGCCAGGGCTTTCCTGTTTGCCTACGCGGGCATCAAGGCGGCCATTTTCATGCATGAAAATCTGCTGAAGAAAGTCATGTTTGTAAGTAAAGGAAGCACAATTTCAGGTAGTATATTTTTCCTATTAAATATCCTTTTTTTCCAGGCCAAGTTCAATTTCTTTGACATCACCTCGGTGGGTCGCATCCTCAATCGCTTCTCCTCGGACACCAACACCGTGGATGACTCATTACCCTTTATCCTCAACATTCTCTTGGCCCAACTGGCCGGGTTAGTGGGTGCCCTGTGTGTCAGCCTGTATGCCATGCCCTGGCTGGGCCTGATCATCATACCCATGGTGCCCATTTACCTCAATCTTCAGCAGCGTTATCGTCATGCCTCCAGGGATATCAAGAGGTTGTCCAGCAATGCCATGTCTCCTTTATACACGCACTTCACGGAGACCCTTCAAGGACTAACCACCATAAGGAGCATGAGAGCCAGTCCCAGGTTCCAAAGGGACTTTCAGGTGAAGCTGGAGGAGAGCATTAAGGCGCAGTTGACGCAATCGGCGGCCCAGCAATGGCTGGCACTGCGTCTCCAGCTACTGGGAACTCTACTAGTGGGAGGAGCTGGACTCTTGGCCGCCATAACAGCCTCGCATACCACCAATCCCGGCCTGGTGGGGCTCTGCATCTCTTACGCTCTCTCCATAACTGGTCAGTTGGGAGATCTCCTGCATGCCGTGGCTGAGACAGAGCAGGAACTGGTGGCCGTGGAGCGCATAGATCAGTACCTGCAGCTGGAGGGAGAGCAGAATGCGGCGGGAAGTGCTGACCCTCCCTTTGGTTGGCCAACGCAGGGTGTACTGAGTTTCCGGGAGGTTCAACTCAGCTACAGGGAACACCTGGCGCCTGCCTTGAGGGGGGTGACCTTCCAAACGGAGGCCTTCGAGAGGATAGGCATCGTGGGACGCACGGGAGCGGGCAAGACTTCGGTGTTGGCAGCTCTCCTAAGAGTGGCTCCCTTGAGCCATGGAGAAATACGCCTGGATCAGGTGAATCTAAAGGCTTTGGCTTTGAATGTGCTGCGGGAACGGGTGGGAGTCATCACCCAGGAGCCCTTCCTTTTCGAAGGTAAGTCACTCACTTTCCTTTAATATTTAGGGGGAAATTATATTCCCCATTTCCCAGGCACCGTCCGGGAGAACCTCGATCCTCGCCATGGCTTCTATGACTCTGAGATCTGGCATGCCATCAAGAACTCGGCGGCCGCCACGCTGCTCGTCCAGCAGCTGGGCGGCCTGGATGGCAAGGTGGAGCAGTGCGGCAATAACCTGTCCGCGGGGCAGAGGCAACTCCTCTGCCTGGCCAGGGCTTTGCTCAAGAACGCCAAGGTGGTGGCCATTGACGAAGGCACTTCCAATTTGGACGATGAATCCGATTTGAGCATGCAGCAGGCCCTGAGGAATGCCTTCAAGAGCTGCACTCTCCTCTTCATCGCTCACCGGCTGCGCGGTCTCCAGGCCATGGATAGGATAATAGTCCTGGACGATGGTCGGATTTGTGAGGAGGGAAGACCCCAGGATTTGGCCTCGAACAGCTCAACCATTTTCCATGGCATGCTTTTGGCTCAGGACATCAGTCCGGAGGAGTTTGCAGGGAGGAATTAGTAATAAATAATTTGTAAATAAGTCAATTGTTGTACGATTTTATTTATTGTTTTATTATTTCATTATTATATAATTTCTTGTATTATATATTTGTGTTCCTAACTTAACTAATTCCATAACAGAAAGCAACAACGTAGAGTAGCTAACCAATTTGTCTCGCTAGCTTTATTCAAATTGTACAAATATATAGCAATCCGATGGACAAACTCTATTTTTGTAGTGAATCTGTGGTTACAAATTGAAATATAGAATATATATTAGTTAAACCAAATTGTTATACTGTTATAATTGTTATAAAGGTGAGTTTTCTAAAGGTTAAGCACTCTTCATTCACTGGCTTTCCTTTAACCATTGATTTGATCTTTGGTTACAAATTGAAATATAATATATATTTAAATTCTACATTTGGAGTATTATTTTTATCGACATGCTCAACAAATTGTTATACTGTTATAACTGTTATAAAGGTGAGTTTTCTAAAGGTTAAGCACTCTTCATTGACTAGCTTTGCTTTAACAATTGATTTGATCTATATATAAATATATAATATATATTTAAATTCTACATTTGGAGAATTGTTTCTATCGACATGCTCAAATAATTGTTATCTGTTATAACTGTTATAAAGGTGAGTTTTCTAATGGTTAAGCACTCATTATTCACTCCGATGGACAAACTCTATTTTTGTAGTGAATCTGTGATTACAACTTAATATAATATATATATTAATTACACATTAGGATAATTGTTTCTATCGACATGCTCAACAAGTTGTTATACTGTTATAACTGTTATAAAGGTGAGTTTTCTAAGGGTAAAGCACTCTTCATTCGCTTGCTTTGCTTTAACAATTGATTTGATCTGAGATTACAATTTGAAATATAATATATATTTAAATTCTACATTTGGAGACTTATTTCTATCGACATGCTCAACAAATTGTAATACTGTTATATAGGTGAGTTTTCTAAGGGTTAAGCACTCTTCATTCACTAGCTTTGCTTTAACATTTGCTTTTGCATTTAATTTCAACTTAAAACTTCAAACTTAACAGTGACATCTGTGTCTATATCTTCTTCTACTTCTTCTTCATATTCTACTATATCTGATAGTTGAATAGCTTCTCGCCGGGTCGGCCCACAATATGATCGTACTGATTGGGCTTGTGCGGGGGCTTGGACAGCATTTCGTTCACAGATTCCTCGAATAAGTCAATGTAATCCTGGAGTTTATCGTCCGAATAAATCTGGGATGGTTATTGGATTTGGGTTAGTAATATTAATGGGTTAATTTTGGGGTAATGGTTAAGGGGTGAGAGTTATGAGGGTTACAATGTTAATATTAGAGCTCATAAATAATAGTACCCTGCAGTAGAAGTTGTCACCAATAGACCGTTGTCATCAACTTTTCATCGAAGATTCATCAGTCGTGTCAACAGCGACTTTCTCGCACTCTCAATTTCTCTCTTCAAGAATGATATGGATGACAGTTCTATGAAATGTCGATGAAATTTTGGCCTAAAATGTTGATAACAAACCCAGTTTTTTTGTTAATGAATCATCAATGAAAAGGTAATGAATTATCAATGAAAAGTTGATGTACTTATCGATAAAATAGTTTATAAATCTTGGAAGAATTATTGATGGAATTTTTGCCTAAAATGTTAATGAAAAAACCCAGTTTTATGTTGATAAATCATCAATGAAAAGTTGATGAATTATCGATAAAAAGTTTATGAACAATTGATGAAATAGTTGATGAATCATCGATAAAATGTCGATAAATTTTTGCCCTAAAGTGTTGATGAAAAATACCTGATTTTGTCGATTAAAAGTTTATGAATCATCGATGAATTTGTCACTGATGAAGCCCTAGGACATGCCAATGTTAATTTAGTCAGTAATTTGTATTTCATCGATGATTCATCAAATATTTTATTGATAATAAAATTGTTATTACTGCAGGGTATCTTCCTTCTCGGTTAAGCCTTCGCTTATTAAGTGTCAGAAGACCAACTATTATTCTACGAACTCTGGGTGTTAATATATGAGATTAGTGCCCAAATGGAGACCAGTGATTAGTGCATTAGTCCATTTAAATGGCCCACTCATACCTATACCTGGACCTGGCTAAGTGCTCGCACTCCTTGATCTAAAAACGCTGCAGCAAAATGATGATAATTGGAACAATAAAAAAAAGTGTAAAGTGTAATGCTGGTTGTTGGAGGAATCAAACCAATCCCTACCTGCAGGTAGCATCGCACCACAAAGGTAATGCGACGCAGATCGTGAATCGCATGGTAAAGATGATGATAGGAGGCACTCTCGCACTGCAGGACAATGGCACGAATGTCAATGAAGTCGCCCTGGCAGCGGGTGAAGAAGTCCGGGTACTGGAAATTATAAAAAAAGACTTTAATAAAGGTGTAAGAATTATAAAATAGGATTAGAAGTCCATGAAAATGTTATTTTTATAGTTAAGACATTAATAAAGACGTGAAAAAGATAATTATAAATTCAGGGAAATATTTTAATTTATAGTTAAGACATAAATAAATGTGTAAGAATTATAAAAAATGATTAGAAGTCCATGGAAATATTTTATTTTATAGTTAAAACATTAATAATGATGTAAAAATTATAAGAAATATTTAGAAATCTATGACAATATTTTATTTCCTATTTTTAAGCTAATTTTCAATGGATTTCTATATAATATATCGATTTCTTGACACCCCTACGACGCAATACTCACATAGTTCCGGGTAAACTGCTTTTGGAAAAAGTGATCCAAGTTCTGGAGCTCCATGATCCCCTCACTGAACTCGGTCAGCTGCCGGGTGACACCCCCCTTGATCAGGCTGAAGGGATTAGTGCAAACCCTAACATCCAAGTGACGGTTCGGCAGGCTACGAGTTGACGTTGGCTGACGCAACTCCTGCGCGGCCTTGGCCGAAGGACCCTTCCACTGCCACTGGGACTCGACGTACTGCTCTATGGGCTTCGGCTGCGGCGGTGGCGGCATCTCCAGTTGCTTCTTCCTCTCCTTCTGGAGCGGCTGATATGTGCCAGTCTTGAGATACGTACCATTGGCGTCCACGTTGCGTTGCGTCTCCTCCGAGTCCTCGATCATGGTATACAGATAGTTGAGACTCACGCCGCACTTGGGCTTATAGAGAGCAGTGGTGGTGGTGGAGGTGGTCGGAGCCACCCGGTTCTGCTGCGGCTGCTCATCGCTTTCGGGAAGTGACTTACCAACGCCTAAACTTTGGTTAGACGACGAACTTTTGGCCAACGGACCTAGGGCTTGGCCAGCCGCGATGCAATTGGATTTCTTGCACGAAGTGGTGCTCTCGTTGCTGTCGTTGAAGCTCCAAATGGAGCTGCTATTATTCAGACTCAGATCCTTGCTCACAAAGCTGTTCTTCTGCTTCAGGAGCAGATCGTCCAGGTTCACAAAGGACTTTATTATCATCTCCACAAGGGTAAGTGTTTCGTTTTGCCAGGAATCAAAGGTGGCCATGAAGCCACTTGGTAACTCGTCCTTGATCTTATTCAAACCCTCGGGCGTGTTATACACATAGCCCTTCATGATAACCCAGGCATTCACAATGCGCGTGAAGACGAATATGAAATCCTTGACAGCCCAAGCGATGCCCTGGGAGTTGATGTTGGCCAGCACGCCATCCGGACGCAGCAGATCCTGCTTCAGGCGACCACAGAGAGTGTCGATCTTCTTGAAGCACGGACGATTGCGATGGGCACTGGCCAGGCGTTCGGCAATCTCGCAGCCCTGCAGCGAGATCGTGGTGATATCGTGGAGGCGCTGCTGATGCAGCATCACCTCCGAGTTGCGCTTGGTGCTTGGGTGAACACGCAGGCCGTCGCCGGCACCACTGTTCTCCAAGGAACTGTCGCTAGATTCAATCATTCTGAAAAAGGGTATTAAAATAAATATTGAAAGACTACAGAAACAGGGTCTGGCACCGTATTTCGATGTAGGAGCCCGTAAAAAAGGGTTGTCTTCAAGAAAGCACCCTTAAAACCATTCTGAACAAAAAAAATATATTTAAAATGGTTTTATTATTATAATTCTCTTGAAATAAATATTGCAAAGCTTATAAAACAGGGTCGGGCACCGTAATTCGATGTAGGAGCACGTAAAAAAAATTTGTCTACAAGAAACCACCCTTAAAACCATAAAACAGAGAGAATATGAGAAAATAACAGAAGAAAAATCGAAGGATTATCGCATTTACGATGTGTAGGTTTTGTTTTGTGTACCCAAAAAGCCTTTAGGAATTTTTTGGTGTAAGAAACAGGGATCAGGAGTACGAAAACAAAATCTGTACATCGTCGGTAACATAAGGCGTGTTCAGGTATACTATACCGACGATGTATAGGTTGTTTTTGTACTCCTAAGCCCTGTTTCTTACCCCAAAAAACTCCTAAAGACTTATGTGTTACCGACGTTGTATAGGTTTTGCTTTTGTATTTCTGAGAGTTCTTTATGTTTTCCTGATGATGTATAGGTTTTGTTTTTGTACTCCTGAGCCCTGTTTCTTACCCCATAAAACTCCTAAAGGCTGTTTGGTGCTTATATTTCTAATAAATATATATAATTCAAGAAATAGCATTAGTATTAAGACTATCTACGTTGTTTCTCTTAAGTTTAATTAAATTTGGAAGACTTAGGGATATGATATTATATGAATTCGATAAAAGTTAGTAGTTTTCTAATAAAAAAGTCTTTGAATAGGAATGTATAATAGAATTTAAAAGCATGAACCAAACATTTTTCAGTTTTCTCATAGATAATGATTTTTACTTTTAATTTATTAACTATTAAAAATTGTTAATTGAAAGCTTTTAATGATTTCAAAAATACGAACTTAAGTTCAAATATTTTAGAGATTATCTTTTTAGATTCTTCAAGGATTTGGACAAAACATTTTTGATAATTCTAGTGACTTAACAGGAAATCATCTACGTAAAACTTACTTGTCTTCCTCGGAAGCTGGCGTCGGTTCTGCTTCACTCAATTCCTCTTGAATCAAATCCGCCTGAGTGGCGACGTCACAGCTGCGCTTCGGGGGCGGAGCAGGCGGAGCCTGTGACTGGGTGCCACTGGAGGTGGTCGCCGGCTTGGGGTGGGGCTGGTGAGGCGGCGGTCCGCCGGAGTTGCCATGATAGTAGTGTGGCACATAGTAGCCACCCATGTTGCAGGAAGCAGTGCTCGTGGACGCACGAGCGGAATACATCTGGCCAGGGCCATAGGCGTTCATGGAGGCTATAGAAAGGAATACACATAACTGAGAAGGCAATGTGGATGAACCCAATCTCACCAGAGCTCGCTGCATAGTACTGGATATTCGGCATGGGCACATAGGCCATGGGAGCCTGCTGATGATGGGGCATGGGGCCGCTTGGGCTGCCAGGAATAATCAAAGCCGCCGGCGGTGGCGCGGCCATGGCCCAGGTGGTCTGGGAGACATGCTCTTGGACAAAGACATCCGTGATCATGCGATTGCGGTCCAAGTAGGTTTGCTGATACAGCGATTGCTGGCGCATCGACTGGGTGGCCACCGAGGGCACCTGGTAGATAGGAATGTTCATGTTCCTCACACACGTCACCTGTCACAATCTGGCTGAAAAAACACTAACCGAAGACAGAGAAAAGCGAAAAGAAGAATTATAACAAGAGTCATTGTCGATTAAAAGGTTAGCTTTCAAGCACAAAAACACGTGGCTGCCTCTTCGCTGCAATACAGTTACCTGAACTGAGGTCTTGACCAGCTGATTCTATCTCTCTTAACCCGTTAGTTCTTCGCTTAAATATTCGCTAAAAACAGCTGCTTCTCTCGGCGAACGTAGACGGCAAAAGAAACTTTTTTCTTTTCAAAAACGGCTTCTAGAGATGTTAAGCGATCAGAGGAATTATCGCTGGGACTATCAACCATCGGCCTGCAGCTTAGTGTGACCGTTGAACAAAAGAATTATATTTTTAACACGGTAAAAAAATATAATTAATAAAGTTTCTTCGTCTCAAAAAATTTGGAAAAAATATGAATTGTAGTAGATACAAACACAAACAATTTTTGACTGAAAAAGATATGTAAGTCTTGTTCAAAATTGTATGACAATTCATTCGGAGATTGCTTTATATCGAATAAATTAAAGTTTAATTTAAAAACTTGAAATATTGTAATAAAAAAACTGTTAAAATTGGCCACTGTTTTTCTTTTAATTTGAATTACTCCGCCTAACGGTCAAAGTAACTATCGATATAAACGACTTCACAACATTCTTGTATAAAGTTGTAAAGAACAAATGAAGTAGCTTTATTGGCAGTTTTTAACAACTTCAGTTCTTTTACAGAACACATTTGAAATTGGTAACTGCCTGATTTATTTTGAATACTTGCTGTAACGGTCAATATATCGATATATCGATATGTGCGACTCCACAACGTTCAAGTGTTGGTTAACTTGCAGTGTTGCTAAACGCTGATACATGTCTATCGATAAGCCAAATATCGATTTGATAATAAACAATACTGATTGCACTTTGCTTGCAAAAATTAAAACAAAATCCACGAAAAATGACAGAAGTAGCAGACTTTTCCGAGCACATATCAGAGGGAAAGAACAAGACAAATGTGCGCTGCCAGTTCTGCAACAGCCTGATGCTGAAAGCCCAGGAGGGCGTCTACAGCAAGGAGGAAGTGAGTGCCGGGTGGCCCCTTTTCCGGATGACCAATTGTTTACATCTCTCGTTTCGCCAGGTGGAAGTGCCCCTAATGATGCAAAAGCAGGATAGGACGGCGGATAGCCTGAACACGGAGCCACTGCAGGACTTTTGGCTGGTCAAGGACATGATGACTTTCGAGAATATTGGATTCTCCAACACCATGGACGGTAGGAAGTTTCTGGTTTGCGCCGATTGCGAGCGAGGTCCCGTGGGCTATCATGATCTAACCACGCGCCACTGCTACCTGGCCCTCAAGCGGGTGGTGCACAAGGACGCGTAGTTGCTAAATTAACATCAATCTCAGCTTGCAATCCATTTTGTTTTTAGTTAACATTTAAAAGGAAATGCCTATGGCAGGGAAATTGCAGTATAATTTGCTTAGATTTATGGATTTTAAGAAATTTAAGGGAATTTTTAATAGGGAAAACTTTAAAATGCCACGATTTGTAGGTTGCTTTTAATATATTTTAAATTAAAACATAATAAAGCGGTTCTTACTTGTTTTTAAGGTCCGAATTGTATCCAAGATTGTAAAGTCCAATAAATAATATCATATTTGTAATTCCTTGTATATTTTACAAATTTCTAATGCTTTTAGCCCCATTTATTGATTAAAGAAATTGTAATTATCCTAAAAAAACCTATAACTAAGCTAATTATACTGCAAAGTAAGAAAAACATTCAGCTTTTTGTATTCATATTTATTGTTTTTCACTTTAAACATTTTACAATTTTATTGCATTATAAATATTGCATTTTTAGAGGAGATTCTTAACTAATAAAAATTGTCACTATAAACTGAGTTAATTTTGCTATTCGAACTAAAGAATGATGTACTCTGGTTTTGCTTTGGTTTCCTTCTGTAACGTTTAATGTTCGTTATTATTTCGGTTTTCGGTTGCAATTGCATTTATTAGCCTACGATGGACAAACATGGTTCAGTGGTTAGTGTTTCCTCTACGGGATTTTGGTTACTCCTCGCGGGTATGTTGCCTCCTATGCTCTTCCAGGTTTCGCTTCCGTTTGTTTTTCTTTTTTGGCAGTTGGTTTTCAACAACAACGAGTGTGTGTGTTTCCCTTGGGGAGTGCAGTTAGAGATATTGGGCGTGGTCAGCGCGCTCCTTGTAAGCGTGTCACAACTATCTTTTGGGTTCTCCGACGCCGCTCCTCCTCCCAAATTGCTTGCTAATTAATTATACTATGAAGTGTGTTCTTCCTCGTTGAGCCTTTACGTTTAAATACATTTATTATTTAGCTTTAGCTTTTTTGCCTTTTTAGAAATTGTTTTTTTTTTCTTATTTGGTTTTGGTTTAAGTCTTATGAAAATAAAAAGTAGAGAAACTTAGGCAAAAGAGTGTTATGTTAACATTTATAGTTTATGTACTACGTTTTTCATCTTCTTTTTGGTTTGTTTGTAGCCTTAATTTTTTAACATTTTGTGGCCTCCTTTGACTTATTCGTTTATTTTCTGGATTTGTTTAAATACTTTTTATTTCAACTGCGGTAGGTTTTAGTTTTTATATCGTTATTTTTCGTTCTCTGGTTTAATACGTGGTGTTTAGTTTCAGAATTCATGTTTATGTAAATTTGAACGATTATATTGGCCAATTGTTACTTGCTTTCGTTTCTTTGGTTTTTTATATACACTTCAATTTAGGGAGTTATTCGGTTTCGTTTATTTTAATACTTTGTATAAAGCTTTTACGGTTCTCCATTCAAAAAATTGTTACAAAATCAAGCTGGTCCCAGAGCTGCAAAAGGGATAAGGTATTAAAATTGGGATTAATTAAACAAATATCAGAAAGAGCTCATAAATATTATATATATTTTTTTTTGGATAATTATTTACAAGCCCTGGTTTCAGGACCTTTACTTACCAGTCTCTGGAGCAGCTCTACGAGTGGACCTTGTTGATGGGGGAAAAAGCGGGTGAAAGTGAAGAGTCACAGAAGTCAAAGATTCAGCAGCAATACGAACAACGAAAAACTGGGTGGATGCATTCGATAAAAACAAATAAAAAACAACTGAGGTGGCGCTCTCCCTCGGTGCCCCACTTAACGCTGCAGCCACTGGCGGGCGCCCAGTAGGAGTCCCACTGCCACCATTACTGCGGTGGAGGCGCCCAACGCTCCGGCGCCATTGCAGTTGTCCGTGTCGCAGGAGCAGACCACCTGGCGACCACCAAAGCCAGCACGCTGATAGCAGTAGCTGGTGGAGGTCTGGTTCTGGTAGCCACAGGTCCTTATCACACGGCTATCTGGGGGCACTGCAAGGGCGTAATTTATTATTTATTAAATTTTATAAACTATATTTTATTGCTGTACTTACGGCTGTTCACGGAGAACTCAATGATCTGTGTGATCTTGCGACAATAGGTGGGAATACCCTTGCCGCGGGACGAGTACTGCTCGTCGCAGTCCTTCAACAAGTTGTCCGGCGGTATGTCCAGTGCACAATTGGCATCTTTGTGACTGTTGCAGACAAAGCACTTGATGGCATAGCCTGGAAAATAAAGGGAAAAATAATACGGTTAAGAAAAGGATTTTAAATTTGATTAATTCAAATAAAGGGGACTTTTGAAAATATTTATATTCATTTATTGTATTTATAGCCCCGAAATTCAGCTATACTTAAATAGTATAAATAGGGGTTCTTGAATAGTATTTATAGTATTTTCTTGTGTATTTTTTAAAGTAACAACGTAGTGTCATAACCCTATAATCAGATCTTTGGACCTAATTCTTTCTCTTCAAAGATAATTGTAATAACCCTATAATCAGATTTTTGGAACCTAAATCTTTCTCCGCAATGATTAATTATAATTCTTTCTAGGGATTTTGAATTTTCAATAATTAAATTGAAATAGATATCTAAAAATATTATCATTAATTTATTGTATTTATAGGTTACAAATTCAGCTAAATTTAAATAGTCTAAATAACGGTTCTTGAATAGCATTTTCAGTATTTTCTATTGTATGTTTTTAAGTAACAATTTAGTGTCATACCCCTATAATCAGATTTATTGACCTAATTTTTTCTCTTCAAAGATTAACTATTATTCATTTTAGTGATCCTATTTCCAAAAATATTAACATTATCAAGTTAACAACCTTTTAAAACGGTTGGATTTTCTTTTAAAATTAGTATGACCTTATTAGTTATTATTTCTACCCTGGAATTTTCCACTTAGTTGATCGCAAAGCTTATGCTAAAAACCAACTAGATAATTTACATTTTTCATCTTATATATATGCTTAACCTTAATAGTTATACAAAAACAAGTGATTATGAAAGGAAAAAGCGTGTAAACAAATATGAGAGAGGGAGACTCCGTGCTGGCATAGTCAGATATATAGTAGAACTATAAAGAGATCTCTGGAGGTACTTGTGATTGCTTAGCTAAATTGAATTTAAGGTCGTGCGCGACACGAGATTCGCATTATTTAATCTTACGAATATACGTACTGGGACGGGGATATATGTCTTTATATATATACGATATATACATTCCCCTCTTCAAGTTGCAAGTTGCATTGCGCTTTTGCCATCCATCCCGCTGTGCCAGAAATGGCACAATGGCAAGGAAAGGCCAGGTCTGTGTGATTACAGCGAAGCCATCGACGCCTCCATTAGGAACAGACTGCGAGGCTCTTCAGAGTCGCTTGCTAATTGACACATCGGCATTGCTAATGGACTCGAGTAACTTTACTTCACTTTGCTTTCATTCTCTCCTCCAATTTGGGTTACATAAGCAGGGCACAAAGTGTGCTGCCTGCTTTTAGGCGTTGCTACTTGGAAAACAATAGAGTGGAGGAGGGCTGTGTTAGATGAGACAGAGCTCAGAATAGCCTTTTTCCTTGGCTTAGGAGCTTTCTGATAGGACAATGGCTTGTATTGCAAAATGGGCTGTAAAATGAGTTAGATTTTGGAGCTAAATATCTAAGCATATGCCAGGGAATGTGATATAGTTTTGGAGTTAATACAAAGTGGGTGAAAATAATATAAGAAATAATAGAGGAAAATTTACTATCATGTTAAAAAATAAAGTTGAGGATACCCTACGTTTTCTATTTAAATTTTAAACAGCTTTTAACATTTTGATATGTTTTGTAGGCTTTAAAAAAATACAAATTACATTTATATATGCTTTAAAAATTTAACAACATTGAAGGAACTTTTAGATATCAGCTCACATTAAGTTTTTAATGGTTTACTGATTTATTTAAAATAAATATATGATCTAACTTTATTTACTTACATGAAAAATATTTAAATAATATTTTATTTTTAAATATCGATTATTTTAATGAATATGACAATGGTAAGTAATATTTTCTCTAAAGAAATTCTCCATGGATCACCATTTCAAATTGTTTGTGAACGCAATTACTATAGCCTATTAATACAGTAAGCTATTTTTAAACAAAGGCTGTTCACATACCTTAAATAATTTCTATAAAATCCCTGCCAATTCAACGTCTTTTCTCCCTTTTAAGTATTTTCTAAACCATTTGCTCTAGAAGCTTTGCGTTCCCCCTTACAGTCAGTGAGTCTACACTCAGTCATGACCAATTAAGGCTTGTTACAGACTCTAAAAATAGCAAATAAAATGCATTGATTGAAATGTCTGGAAGGCAAATAAATAACCAGACACACATAAATAAAGAAAAATAAATCAAAATAACATTTCATAATGTATTTCCAAATAAATTTAAATGTTTACAAAACACAGAACCCCTATAAGACCAAAGACTTCTTTTTATATAAGCCAGTGAGGCGATTTCGGGCTTCGGATTACTGCAACTAGGGCCCGCAGGACCTTTCAAACAAAATAGAGTGCGCATGTCCTACATTATCCTTGCACATACACACACATATGTGGGGCAAAGAAAAAAAAGTTTCCGTAAGGGGGACTTTTCTAAAAGAAATAAGGAAGAACTTGGAGATAATCACATTTCCTTGAGTTCATCCTCATGAGAATTTGCATAGTGCGAGGGCTTAATTATGATCCGGCACAATTAAGGCGTGAAATGGGAACACCCTTTCCTTGCTGCCTGTCTTTTTCATTTCTATGGAAGGGGAAAAAGCTGTGACTCTGGCAGAGAGCCAGGCCAGCACACAAAAGAAGTAGAGAAAAAAGTGCTCTCGGAGAGCTCAAGGAACCCCAAGGAACTGTATATATATCTATTGAATGCAAATATTACTCAGGCGCCACGGCGGCCGGCTTAGATACTCGGGTCTTTTTTCCTTGTGGCGTCTGCGGCCGACAGGACGACAGGCGCCACAGGACGGCGCTCTCCCATATTGCTCCCCCAAACCCTACCCTCTCCTTGGAAATTTTTGAAATGGATACGGAAGAAACCCGCCCCCTTGGCCGTATCTGGTATTATGTAATCGCGTAATCGCGGTTGTCTCTTGGCTTAAATCTCTTTTCTTTTAATGTTACCTTGCTGCACGGCGATGGCCAAAATCAGCGCACTAATCACATAGATGTACTGCATTTTAATTTATTTAGATTATTTTATTTATTTACGAGCACTCTTAGCTAATCACTAGATTATTTCTCTGTTTATTTCGTTGCTTTATTTTTTCGTTTGGAATTCGATTTTTGTCACAGATTGGGTGTTATCTCTCTCTATTATATTATTCCTTTGCAAGGGGCTGAGCTTCGCTTTCGGCGCACGGCAAAAACGCTGGCAAACGGTTGACAAACGGCAAACGACTAAGCGAAGGCAGCAGCCGCACTCGACAAATGTACCACGAAATGTGTGCGAAATGCGAGCCAGCGACCCAGCGAGCCAACGGGGCGGATGGAGCAGTGTCAGTCCCCCAGTTAGGCCTCGGTTACGGTCTCAGTTTCGGGTTCGGCTACGGAGCTTTTTGCCGGCAAGCTTTTGAGCGAGCCAGCGCGTCCTCTTTCCGCCTTTGGGGGATATGTGTGTGTCCAGGAGATACGGAAAATGTGGCTGCAAAAAAAATGTCTCACTCTGGGGCACTAGTCAGCAAGGGTTTTGGGGCTGTGAATGTATTTTATTTGGGGTTTATTTAGCAAAATCAGGGTAAAAAGTTAATTAAAATGCCTAAAAAATATTTAAATAAATGTTATAATATAGATAAAGCTAGAAAAGCCAAACTCTAGATAACGACAGATTGATTAAAAAAATTTACACATATCTAAATGTGACTTAATTCTAAAAACTCATTTAGATCTTGGCAAATACAGGCAGCAGACCTGTATATACATCTGTTTTAGTACTACGGCACAACTTATTTCATCAGTACAATTTGCTTACTGACTTTTGGCTTACTTTTGACCACTTTGCAGCTAGAACCCATTGGGAAATATAGTGCTAAGCGCAAGCGATTTGTGTGCCGAAGCAGAAAAGGCCATTAATAATTATACTTATAAAATATTTTCAAATCTAAAAACCTATATATAAATATAGGTTATTATTAAAAGTATGTTTCTTATAAACTAATTCTATTAAGATGTGTAAGTACGACCCGGTTGGGAATTCTAAGGCAATGCAAGCAATAAGTGTGGAGATGCAGAAGGCTCTCATTTTAATATTACTCATAATACATATTATACAACAAATTGTATTATAATTATTATAATTTTAGTCATGCTTCCTATTATAATAGAACTATATTGTGGGATGTTTAACTAATATTTTATATTTTAGTTTATATAATACTAATAATATTATAATTATAATAAACGTGTACTATATATATTTTATTTATGCCTATCCAAGTACCCCTAATTACAACCTGCAATTAGGCGTAAGGCAAGTGCACTGGACTTACTTATTACGTCCACTCATAACCCTGAGCGCCACTTCAACGAGGCGTCCAGACATTTAATCTATGGCGATCGAGTCGGTCCACACACGTGAAGAGCCCCCGAGGAGAGTCGCCTTCGCACATAGCCTAAGCATAAATCTCTGACTAGAGTGCATTAATTAAGCTTAATCGCAGGCTTCCTCTTGGAGCTTATCACAAAAGTCGCACAAATTGCTGCTGCGGCTACGGCTGCTGCTGCCCCCAAGACGCTGGTCAATTCAATTGAATTAAGTCTCTCTCTTCCACTCACTAAATGTGTGTACTTTTCCTTTTTTAGTTTTGCAGATCGCGTTGCCTTGCCTTTGTGCGCCAATCAAGTGCGCGAAATTGAAGCAGCCAGCCAGTTGTGGGGGAGGAGATGAATCCAGGGATCGCCCTTTTGGAGGGGAGATTCTCCAGGGAGAGTGTCTTTATTTTTTGCTATGTTTCTATGGTTGTTACACTAAGAAATATATTCTTACGCAATGTGTATTATTTCTTTTCAAAAAAAGCATGCAGTTTTTTATTTAAATATAAAGAAATATTGAAGAAATGGTTTGCTGTTATCTATAAACATTTTTTAAGTAAGAAAGTAAAAAACCATACTTAGAAAATATTAAAAAAAGGGAAAACTTACGCGTACTAATTTGTAAAATAATATTGTCCCTATATTATAAAGTATTGCCTTTTTTTAATGTATTTTTACGTTACACATTTTATTATACTAAAAAAATTAATTCCCATATTAAATTTTTAATATAGACGCATTACGAGGGGTAATGATCTTTATTAATGAAATATCAAAAGGCAATCCCCTTAAGTTCATTTTTTCATGTGTAAATGCCCCTCAATTGATTGCATTAAATTATGTTTGCACGGCTATAAATAGGGTTTGTGAGAAAAGAGTTGGAAGGCATTGGTTTGCCTTAGTTTTGGGGTTAAAGTACGATTAATCAAAATGTTGACAAACAGATTTAGCAACAAATTGCTTAAATTCAAATAACATTGAGACTAAAGACTAAAGAAGCCGAAGCTCTCTCAAATCCAAAGCTTTCAAGCTGCTGCTGTCTTCTAACAAAGTTGTAGAATCGACTAAAAGCTTTTTCTAATAAAAATACAGGCTTGGGGTAATATTTCCCCTTGTTTTGATTTGGCACATTGAACTCACATTTTCGGCTCTATTTAATTTACTTCTTGTTTGCTCTGGCTTACTTTTTAAATGCAAATTTTATTATGCGCAATTAATCTTGTCTGAAGGAGAACTGTGTGGGGGAGTCACATCTCCAGACGTTACTTGTCAGAATAAAAGTAAAAAGAAATAAACATTAGCAAACCGGTTTTGCCAGCAAACAAGAATCTGTGCTCATTTGCTTGGATTCGAATTGTATTTTTCATAATCCGAGTCAAAGTCAGTGTCTGACCTCTCTTAACGTTCCCGCCGATCAGCTGATTTCCGATTTCTGACTTCGATACGATCCCAAATGCAAAGACAAAGACCTCTCTGCCAGAGAGTCCGAACCCTCAGTTACACGTTCGATTTGCAGCAGTTTGGATCGACACTCTCACTTGATGGGTTTTACACATTACTGTCCAGGAATTTAAGGCGATCGGGGAATAAATAAATAAATTAATGTAAGTTTTTTAATTAAAATATAAATTTATTAAGAAAATATTCAACATATGTTTATTTAATTAATTAGCATACAAAGTTTACATACCTACATGGTATGTAGGATTTGTGAAATTAATTTTTTGAATTTAACATACCTTAAACTTCATTCGGAAAAATATTTGATTTAAAATTCGTATTGTATTAATTGACTAATTTTAAATACGAGTATGTTCCATCTATATTTCTTAACAAACTTGTTTTATTTTTTAATTTTTCACTCTAATTTTAGGAAATTACTCTCAGAATTTACCAATATATGGGATAAGTAGACTCTAATAAAATTTATTTTCACTAAAACACTTTCTAGCAGTCTGTTTTAAACTAATTAATATTGGTTAAGGTAAAGGTTTTTTTTATATTCAAGAAATATTCATATTATTAAAATTAATTCATTAAAATAAATTCTTGTAAACACTTTAATAGCTTCCGAATGAGTTTTCTTGTCAAGTGATGTTTGTAAAGAGTTAAATCACTTTAAAACCATTGTTAACAACATAACCCGACTTTAATTGTAATTTCTCCCATTTTCCACTAAAAGATTTCCATTCCTTAGAATATTTTTTTATCGCTGGAGTTCTTCTAAAAATTTTCCACAATTTTCTGGCTTGTTAGGAGCCGCCAGAACTGCCTCGAACTGGCTCAAACCGGCAACTGAGGCGGTCGACCGCTGAATTAATTCGGTTTGGCCTGAGTTCTTCACACTCAAAAGCAGCGTGAAAAATTAACATAAAATGCATAGCTTGCAGAATCGGATATCTTATTAAATTCAGAGTTGTTAGAAAGAGAAACTGTTTAGCAAAGCTTTTAGAAATGATCTTAAAAACTTCAGCTAAAAAGTGCTTTAGAGATTGTTTTAAACTTAGGAAATATAGGCTATTTTCCTTAGTAATTAGTATTTATTTTAAAAAGGTTTCCCAATACTAATATTTCCGAATTTCCTGCTGAAAATGAATATACAAAAATATATAAATGCAAATCCGGAGACTCTACTTTAAAGAACCTTTCACCACGCGTAACGATGACTCAAGAAATCGGCGCTAAAAAAACATCAGTTAAGAAAGCTATTAAAACTGCCTTGAACTAGGACAGATAAGCTCTCCTCCCTATCTGTGTTCCGTAGTCCCTCGTCCCGTGTCCCAGTGTGTTTTCCTCAATTAAGCAGAGTCGGAAAGTCTGTGGAAGTCTGGCTCCATCCGCCGATGCAGACTAGACCGAACCAACAGAGCTGGGTTTTTGGAGGTGCGAACCAGTTTTAACTAATCAGAGCCGTTGATAAGGGAAGCCGATCCAAAGTATAAGTATAAGTAATAAGTACGTGTAGTACAGTCCAAGTTATGGCCGTCAGAATGACCTCCTATCATCACTAAGCTGAGTTCAGCTTAGCTCAGCTCAGTTCCACCGGAACCCAATCCGGCGATCATTTAATGGAACAACATGGAAGTGCCAATGACATCCCGTGCGGGATTGCTAAAGATTTCCTCCTAGGAATTCCCCTAATAAACAAATAAACGACTCAAAGTGTTTTGTTATTAAATTTAATGAATGAAACAAAATGTTCTGGAATATTCAGAAGATTACAGGATTCCCTGTGTCACATGAAATAAAATAAAAATAAAATAAAACTTATATTTAACTATTTCCTTTATTAAAATTAATTATATTATATTTTTACAAAAATGTAAAAGGTAATATCCAAATAACTTAAAGATATTTGAGTATATAATTTTAATAAAAATTAATTATATGATATTTTTACAAAAATGTAATAAGTTAAATCCAAATCAAACAAGTCTCTTAAAGATATTTGAGTATATAATATTTTAAGTAGAGTTTCATCTATATTTATATTTATATTTATATATATAATTATAATTATACAACCAATATTTCATGAGTCCAAAGGTCATTAAATATTTGTTATTTTAAAAACAAAATATAGAGAAGAATATAGGTAGTTATTAATTTGTTTAATTAATCAATAAAACAAGAACTGAATATACGACAGCTTTGAATAATTTCTCTGTAATTAATTTCCGCTATTAATTAAAATTAAATATTGGATCAGAGTTTGATCTAGGAGTTTCCCAGTTCTAAGAAAAAAAACTAAGGGAAATACAATTACTAATTAATTAAATACAGTTACAAATATATAAGAAAATAGTTTACAAGAAATATTTTCCCCGTGTAAAATCCATCCCTCTCATAAAGCCATAAAAAAGGGATCTCTATTGGCTATAAAAATAAGGTACAACAGCAGGTAATTCAGCTGGAAGGCTAATGAGACGTCATCTGTGTTATGTTTTTGTTTATGTTTATTGTTTAATGACGTCACTGGGTCACCGTTTTTAACCAGTTCGAACCGGTGGATTCCATTTGGACTCTGTGTCTGTGATTTCCCCGTTGTTTTTGGGAGCTTATCAATGCAGCGAGTGAATATTACCTTGTAGAGCAGCAGCCAAGCATCCATCCCCCTTATACTTGAGTACGAGAATATATATGAGCATATATAAAAGCAGCAGCTCTCACGACCCTGCAGAGCTGATCGAGTGACGGAAGTTTTTTTAGGGCCGATCTTGCTGGTGAGAGCGAAGAGAGACTGGCACTGAGGCTGAGACTCTCTGCGGCTCTCATTTCTCGGGGCTGAGCTGGCTTTTTGAAAAATCAACGTTTTTCGAAAAGTTCAATACGAGTTTTCAGATTCATCTCGACGGTGCTCGCGTCAAGTTGTGCGTTCGCTCTCGCCTTTACAAACGAATTTGAGTCTATTAACTTATTTGTTATTAATTATTATTAAATCTAAAAGAAAGTGTTGTGCCTTTGATTTATAAAAATCTATAAAAGGTGATTGTTATGAATTGTGACACATATTTAAATGTTTTTTAAAATAGAAAAAGTAAAACTTATTTAAATAAATTCTAAAATACACGGAAATTATATTATACAAGTTATGTAAAGAAAGTAATACAATTGTAATAATAATGAACTATTAAATAACAAAATCCTTACAAAAATAAATACTTTAAAATGTCAAGAAACTCTAAAGGAACAATTTTAACAACATTTATTTAAAACAACATAAAAGAATAAATATTTATTTTAAGAAGATTATTGTATGTAAAGAGTAAATCATTTAAAAATTGGTTGAAAATATTAATACAATTAATAAAGAGCTATATAATATTTATAAAATTAATAAAGAGTTAAATATAGTACAGTTGAGAGCTAAAAACAATGCTAAACACCGCTAATAAATATGTTTAGTTTGCTAGAGAGTTTATATTATTTTTATTTTATATTTCTTAATAATTAAATGACATTTTTTATTATTTATTAAATAATTAATCTGATGGCACAAGCTTAAGCCTTAATTTGCAACTCTACAAACTTACAAAAAATATTGAAAATTTAAGCCTTAAAATCAATTAAAATAATATAATTATTTCTTATTCACGACAAATCGAATATAACAAGTATTTATTACATTCCAACCTCTCTACACTTACACCATATACTTGACCCACTTTTAAAATATGCACAATTACATATACTCGTACTATATAAAATCGAAACCCATAAAATTCAAATCTTTAAAGGAAATGTTTGCCTTAGAAAAATATTAGCAATTGTCACGTTGAGCAGCCATGCTCTGCTCCGTCTGATACCGGTTTACTGCAGGTGTAAATGAGAATCGCGCACAACAAATTATAGATTATAATTATAATCGAAGCGCTAATCAAATTACAAACAAAGACAAAGATGCAAAAAATAGCATGGAGAAAATCAGATAAATATATAACAGAAAATTATATTACTTATTACAGAAAAAAAAAGAAAACGCTAAAATGTCAACCACAACAACGTTCATTATCGTGTGCCTGGCATTGGCTGCCAATATCCTAACAGGTGAGCTTCTAAATAGTTTAATTAATTAATTAAGCTAAGTATACAGTAAGATATATTAATGCAAAATGGCAAACCTGCTGCCTTTTGTCTCTGTTCATCAATTGAAAGCCCGAAACAAGCTGGTCAATTGATTGGCCAACACTTTAGTTGATGTTCGCCATTTGTGCCGTATTTTTTTGTGCCAAATTGATTGATTTTCTACTCTGGCTTAAATTCAAAACCAAATCAACCGCAACTCATCGAATCACTGAGGTGGAAATCCATGCCACCAAACACTTTTCACTTGCCTCTGCCAGTGAGTCATCGCTCAGCGAAAAGCTTCTCATGAATAAACGCAAATCAAAGCCAAGCACCAAATTTAATTGATTTTTTATCGGTTTAAGTTTCATATTTTTTGTTATTTTTATATAGCTATAAATGAGTGAAATGTTTGTTGATTTTTATTAAAAAAGAGAATCAGTCATATTTGAGTTAGAAGCTGCCGGGAAAGATGATGAATGGTCAGCTAGATTGTTCAGTCAAGTGGATAGAGTTAGGATATTTTGAAGGTTATAAGTAAATTATAAAGAAGGTTTTCTTTAAACTATTTAAAGGGGATATCAATAAACAAGAGCTTTAATTATAATTTTCTTAGGTTCAGAATATTTTTAGCGAGCCAACTTTGATTTTTAATAAAGTTAATCTCCGTATCTTTTTATTTAATTGTTAACCGAAATATGGGACAATTTTTATATTTTGTTCTGTGGCTTCTAGGCATTTCACATATTCCTCAAAAATTGTTTAAAGTTATTCAAATATTTATTATAATTTTTTGTTGATAATTTAATTAAATTGTAAAGTTATTCTTTAACTTGTCTACCTTTCCGCGATTGCCTTTGGCTTTTACAGTCTTATTTTTTCCGCCTTTTTCACTTCACCGCCCACCACTGGTTGATTAACAATTAAATTGCTTTTAGAAAATGCGAAAGTCCATTCTAATTAGCCTAGTGGATACACAACCCCCAACCACATCCATATCCACTCACGCAAACAGAGTTGGCCTTTGTAGAGTTCCGACACGGATGCATTGATTGTCCAAGCAATTCCGCGGCTCGCACTCACTTGTTATAGGAACACACATTAAATGGCGTTAAATTATATTGAAAGTATTTAGACACGAACATAGTAATCGGTTGGGCAAATATTCACGTATGTGGGAACCTTAGAGGGGAGTGAGTGCACAGAAAAAAATATAATATGTAATGTAGGAATATATATTTAAAAAATTGTTTAATATGAAATAAGGTTTAATTGATATGAGTTAATATCTTCCAGAATATATAGTTCATATTTTAAGAATTAAAATTGATAAAGGGAGGTTTCTTCAGCTACTTTATCATCATCAGCAGGCGAGTCTATTTAGCATTTTCCGTTGTCCGAGCCTTATACCCTTAAATTCCTTTAAAAAGTAACTAGAAATATTCTAGAAACTAATTTTTCTAAAATTTTTTATTCAAATTATAAAAAAAAAGATTATGTGTAGAAAGATATAATCAAAGATTATATTAGTTAAATATTTCATAATTTTTTTTTCCTCTGTAACTAATTTTTTCCCTATTTTTCGGACAATTTAACAGCGCGTTTCATTAGCGAACAATTGTTAAGATAAAAAACCGCTGCAACAAAGGCAACAGTTGTGAGAGATTTCCCTCTTCCCCGGCTTTTTCCGTTTTTCTCAAGTTCAACTTCAGCTGAAAATCCGAATGAATATTCAGCCAATGTAAAATGCAAATGCGAAATGCGAAATGCAAAATATGCAAATTTTCTAAACAAACCGCAGCTCAGAAACTGTAGAAACTGCCACTGTAGATTTTTTATGGCAGGTGACTTTTTATTACTCAATGTTTGTTTCGATATTGACTTAATTACACAACTAGCTGTGCCCCCGAAAAGTGTTAGAATTTCCCCTTTGGTTGGAAACACGCAAAAATTTGCGCATACGCCCCTTGAGCAGTATGCTCGACATTTATAATCCTGACAAGTCCAGACATATTTCGAATTTGCAAGCAGAACTCACTGTCTGCATGTCCTTGCCCTTTGGCAAGTGTAATATATATATTTTTTTGTTGGCTAGATCCTTCAGGGAAATACTCTTTTGAGTGATGGCTTGAAGTCTTGGCAATTTGCATTCCAGCCGGGTTAAGGTCTATGCCAAATGTTAACGAATTTTGTGGCTAATGGCTGTCAGATACGTTCAAGGGAAATAGGACAAGGTAATTGCTTGGGGTAAGGAGAGGTAAATGTCCAAATTAATTGGTTTTTGCTGATGAATTTATTTAATTAATTTATTTAATGTTTTTTTTTTTAAGCTCTGGAATTTATTAAATGTTAAAATATAAATATACATAACGCAAATATTACACTATGGCTTATTTTAAAGGAAAATATTTATTATTTCAACAAAATATTGTAATAATTGCTCTAAAAATTAAATATTATGTAAGAAATATGAACAAAATTAACCAAATTTATAGAGGGAGTCTATAATTTCTCAGGATAACCATCTCCTTCAGGTTAGGGTTACCGCAATTCGCCATAATTTAATCCCTCGAGATTTTAGTCCTTTGTTTCTTGTTATTGTTAAGGTCCTCGAGGCTTCGCGTGCCAAAGCTTTGGATGTTTCGGCATTTATTTCTTTTGTTTTTGGCCCCAAAAGCAGTTGACATGCAATTATTCAGGTTACTGCAGTTGGAACGCAGTCAGTTTGTCAGTCAGAGGCTTTCACCTGCTGACAGTCGGCGGAAAGGGTTTAAAAAAGGGGGGTGAAAGGGTCTTAAAAATGGGGTGAAGTGGGGGCTAATAAAATAATTTACTGTCAGTGTGTCTGGGACTTTGAAAAGGGCGAATTTGAATGCCATTAGAGGTTGCCACGTATCCAATTACAGTCTAAAAAGGGAGAAGTCTAATTAAAACGAAGGACTGTAAGCAATATCAAGGGAATATCCGGTTTTTAATCAAAGTATATTGAATTAATTATATAATATATTTCTGACAAGTTTAGGTAATATTTAGCTAACTATATTTGTTAAAATAACTCAAAAGAATGAAAGTAAATGCTAATCAAATAATTGAGTATTTTAAGAGTATTCCAGATTTTAATATGGAAAATTGTATATTAATATTTTTAGTCTTTATTAAATTGCTTAAAACGTCTTAAAACTGTTAATACCAAATTGTTGTATTTTATTTTAATGTTTAAAGCTTTTATAAACTGTAGATACTACATTGTGGTTAACAAAAGCCATAATTTGCATTTTGTATATTTTTTCCCACTCATAAGGCATTGAATTTTCATAGCTTGGAAAACTAGTTTACAATAATAATATAGCTTGCACGTTTGTATTTGATTAGGGTTTATTATTAAGTGCCTACATTTATAGTTATTAAAATGGTTATTTACCTTAAATGTTATAATTATAAAAATACACAATTTTTTTATTTTGCGAAGCCTGCAATGAATGCGAAATACTTTTAAAAAATATTAAGATGTACCTTTACCTTTAGAAAATTAAGCTACAAACAATCCCTGAATATTTAACATTTACCAGAAATTGTAACTCATTTTGACATTGACTTAATATTAAATAGTTATGGAAAATTAAGAATAGGAATAGAATAAGGTGTAAGCATTTAATGAGTAATACTTTAACCCATTTTTACAACCTAAAATGGCTTCGTTTTATTTTATAATTCAATTTTAATTTTTCTATAATTAATTTTGTTACATTTTTTAAATTTTTTCTTCCAGTAACTGCCATCCGGTGCCATCAGTGCAATTCGCACGAGAACGAGGACTGCGCCAGCTTGGTGGTGAACACGCCGCGTGCCCAGCGGGACGAGCAGTATCTGAAGGACTGTGTGGCGCCCGTGGGCAAGCAGGCCTTCTGCCGGAAGACCGTGATCAAGTTCGAGGTGAACGACGAGCACCGGATCGAGCGTAACTGCGGCTGGATTCCGGAGAAGACCCAGAATTCCTGCTTCACCGCCGACAATGAGGGCTACAAGCAGGTCGTCTGCACCTGCAGCGAGGAGGGATGCAATGGGGCCAGCTCCTTGCTGGGAGCCCGCCAGGTGGGCTACAGTCTGGCGGCCACAGTGGTCAGCCTGACACTAGCCTCCATCCTTAGGCAC
>VNJO01007861.1:0-27691 GCA_008042535.1 Drosophila tani
ATGCACAGTGTTGGACAACACCTTTAGATGGCCTGTTAACTTTGCTAGATGTGATGAACTGTCGGATTTAGCTATAAAAAAAATAGCTAAGTTTTGCTAAATAATCAAAAATTTACAAAATTATGTTGAAGTAAGATAAAAATTAACCTATCGCCTTTATATACATACAGCTTTTGCCCACTAATTAGACAGAAAACTATGGTGGTGGTTGAAGTAAGATAAAAATTAAATTATCGTCATTATATTTCATTTGGGTCATTGGTACCATTAAGGGGCTATGCGGCCTCGCGGCTATAAAAGTGGTATAAAAACAAACTTTTTTCTGCATTCTGTACAAGAGTGCCCACTTCAAATCGATATTACTCCCGATTTTTAGTTAAAGCATTTTTGACTTACTCCTATCAATTTTTGGTAATTATTATGCAACAAAAATTGAATAATACCAATCATAAATGGTAAATTAAATAAACGTATCCCAACTTTTTTGCTAAATAATTAAGAAAACAACAAATTTTGAAATAACTCTGATATCTGTCTATTAAAATAATTTTTTTTTACGGAGCACAGCAGGATATTGATTAGATCCTTATTATTTACTGAAGATTAAAATTTCTAGAATATAATAGGCATAATACTGGCCTACTAACTCTATATTTTGGCTTCTTATCGATACAAAGACCACCACCATGGTCATCTTTCTAATTAGTTCACAATAGCTGTATGTATATAAGGGCGATAGGTTAATTTTCATCTTACTTCAACATAATTTTGTAAATTTTTGATTATTTAACAAAATCTAGCTAATTTTTTTATAGCTAAATCCGACTGTTCATCACATCTAGCAAAGTTAACAGGCCATCTAAAGGTGTTGTCTAACACTGTGCATTTAATCTAGTAGACATCCGCCCAAAAATTTGAAAAAATTTCTCAATTTTCTTAACTTTGAAAATCCACGATAAATCTATTCTTCAACGGATTTCTGGAGTTGTAGACCTGTTTCATACTTTGGGCGATCATCTTTGTAAAAAAACATGTTTTGATTTTCCAACGGATTTTTTCCGAGTTTTTAGGATGCTAGCAGCACGTTAACATTTGAGTTAACGGATTGAAATTTCCACTTTTTTCAAGTTTATCGAGCTATAGCACACAAAGTACTTATCCAATATACATAAAGTGTTTTAAAATCGAAAGGTTAGTTCATTACCTGTAAAATAAAACATTCGACGGGTAAATTGGTTGGCTACAACTCGAGCTATGAAATGATAAAGGTAAACTGAGCAAATTTTTTTTCTGTAAAACTTTAAAAAATCTTAAAAAAAAAACGTATCCATAGAAAAAAAAATTAAAGCCATTTTCGTGATCTGGGGGTTCAACTCTACCAGAATTTCGCATCAACAGGCTTGGAGCATTTTTTTTTTTTCATTTTGTAAACTGGTGTAATCATCGAAGTTTCATCGATTCATACAAATTACTGATGAAATTAACTTTGGCATGTCCTAGGCCGTCATCAGTGACAAATTCATCAATGATTCATCGACAGAAAGTGGTATTTTTCATCAGTTTAGGCCAAAAATTCATCAACTATTCATTGATGATTCATCAACTATTCTTTGATGATTCATCAACAAAAAACTGGGCTTTGTCTCCAACATTATAAGCCAAAAATTCGTCAACATTTCATCGACGAATCATCAATATTTTTCGTCGATGATTCATGAAATTGTCATCGTTTATTCATCAACTTTTCATTGATTATTCATCGACACAAACTGGATTTTGTCATTAACATATTAGGCCAACAAAATTATCAACATTTCATCGAACTGTCATCAATGATACAATTATATAACTAAAGAAAGACATCGACAGAGCTAGAGAATCGCTTTTGACAATTATGACAACGACCTATTGATGACAACTGGAACTGGCAGTACCCTGCGCCTTAAAAGGAAGCCTATAAACTTAATCTTTTTTGCCTGTGCCTAGGAAAAATACCTATACAATAGTAAGGGACCATTAAAAAGGGTATTCAAGGAATCTAAGTGCTTCTATCAGCCTTCCTTTGTCCGGTTTTACTTTCGCGCTTATCTGAATGCTCGAGAGGCCCAATGTCACCGGTTGACTCAAGACGATGGCGCTCGTTTAAAAGTGTCCACTTCCACAGAGTGAACGAGTGCCACTAATGACGCGTGTTTGCTTGTCAATGGAACTTTATGATAAGTCGGAAATGCCGCAGAACCTTTTTATTTCAAAAGCTGATTAAGAACATATTGATTTCGTAATTTATGCTAATTTCGGACTGTAACTATAACGGCGCTTCGGAAAAGGTATGCGTAGTAGTTCCAGAATTTCTTTTCCTCTCTTGTGGAAGGTTGAAGGTGATAAAAATAATTTTCCAAAACAGTGATCCAAAGTCTGGGTGTCATTTTGATAGCTAGCGCCCACAGTGAGTCACATAAATAATCCGATTTAATCGCGCTTTACGACTTGATTGACATTTGATGCATTTTGAAGCATCTCCCATGCTGACTCCAGAACCCTGCTGACCCAGTTTGAGGGCTTGGCCGGTGCCTAATGATCTTCGTGTATATATTTTGTCGCATAAATTACCATAAATGCCAGGTAGAATGGCGTTTTTCCATTCGATCTGTACACCATTTCCCTTTCGATTGTCGTCTTAAAAATAAAAAACAGTTACGTAGCGATGCGGGAAAATGTGTTTTGGGTTCGATCTTTAGATTATTTGGTTTAGTTTATATGCATATTAAATTGTTGGTCCAGTGAATCGATTCCATCTCAGCTTATAAAAGCAACGGATGAGCTCTGGGCTCAGCTCAGTCTGTTCTGAGGTGATTTTCCAAGAACATCATGGCTTTTCCTGGACTCTTGGCCGTTTTCCTTCTGGGTAAGTTCTTTCTTCGTCTTGTAATATCTCGACTTCCCTAAATAATGGTGCTTTCTTTCAGGTTTTTGTTCTAGCGCCCGGGCATCCTTGGTAAAATGCTCTTGTGATCCTGGTCCTGCTGGGGAGCGAGGACCTCCGGGTCCGCCAGGCCCTCCTGGACCCAACCATGGTCACGGTGGTGGCGGTGGAGGCTTTTGGGGCTACCCGCCCACGGGTCCTTTCCCACCGAATCTGCCTATTATCCCGGGTCCCAGAGGCTTGCCGGGACCACCGGGTCCTCCTGGATACTGCTTCCCCTGTCCGGCCGTTCCGCCGAGAGCATTCCCACCGCCGCCCGGTGTACCCATCCCACCATTATTTTCGACACAAGCTGGAGGCGGCGGCTTCGGTGGCGCCTCTGCTCTGACCACTGCCGTGGGCAACATTATAGTCATTCCAGGCGGTGCGGGCACAGGATTGACGGGTCGTGCCCAGTTCTTCCACATCTCACCCGACGGTCAGGTGATGCAGATCGATCGGCCGCAGAATCTGCCCAGCGAGTTGTTCGATGCGCCAGCAAACACGGCAGCTTCGGCTGTCATTCCTCCACCACCGCCCACGTCCGCATCTCTGTCGGGGATCACGCCACCCGCCGTTCCGGCGTCTCCCACTCAGCCCACGCCCGGTGAGCAGACTACTCTGCTTCCGGAAAATGTAGAGGAGACCGTGTTTGCGGTGGGCAATCATCGCAAGGACTTCCTGCGCGGCAGCACCGATGCCAGTGACTGGCGGCGAATCCTGCTTCTGGGCGAGCGTCCTGCTGAGACACTGCTGCCACCCAATGTCCACTCCGTATCCAATCAACTGGAGAACAGCATGGAGAGCTTCCAGCGAGCTCTGGTCGAGCTGAAGGAGAAATATGCCAATCTGGTCCAACCGCGCAGTGCAAACCAATATGCAGTCCTGTATTGAGGAGCAGTGTCCAAGTCAAATATTTTATTTTATTTTTATTTTAATAAAAACAGTACTGATAATATCTAACAATAAGCTGATGGGTTTGTTCTTTGAGAGTTCTTATTGATATTGATTTAAGCAGAAGAAGAAATGGTCTAGCTTGTCTTCTTAGTAAACTTAATTATTACTATTTTTAACTTGAACTATATTTAACTAATGAATGAATAATTTGTAGTTAGAGAGCTCAATAATGGCTCGAGCTACGTTTGTTCATTGTGTGCTCACAATCTCGTTTTAACTTCATTTACAAAGATTGGTAACTGCGGCGACTTTCAAGCTTTCAACGCTTATTTACAAAGACTCAAAAGAAGTCTTAGGGTATTCCTTTGAGATGCTTTTTATGTGTCACTTGGGGTTATTCCCCAACAAAACTACTAAGGAATCATGATTGTGCGTAAAGTATGTATTATAAATATCAGAGATTCCACAGAAAAACTTAATGCGCCAATTAAATTATTGTTATCATCCTCGAAATTGTGGATGAAAACTTGATTGACATTTTATTAACTCGTTTGCTTGGCAGACAGCCAAATCATTATGACGACACTCAAGTGTGATAATTGAATTTCTTGGTAATGGCAAAATCAATACAAATCAAATCGGTTTTAGCTGTCTACCAATAAATATAATTTCGTTGCATTAATATTTAGTTTATCATTTTCTGATAGGCAGCAAAATCAGATTTGATTTGCCGATGAACTTTATAAATACACAGGTTCCAAGAACTGCTGGGTAAATATTATACTAAACTTTTGTTTGAGACATTGGATTCACTTTTGTGAAGTGAAAGGCGATAATTGGCATTCTGAGAAATGGCAGATAAACATCTAGTTTATCTGGAATTCAGACAACTTACTGTAAACACATTGGAAATGTATAGACACTCTGCGTGTGCCACCATCTCTTTAATATTAAGCTTGTACGCTGATATTCATTAAGCCTTCATTGGAGCAAATATTTAATTCAACGTTTTCTCATTTATTAAGATGAAATTTCCTATTGTGGAACTATCAAAGTGACGTTCATTCCAAGAGACTCCCAATACTTAAATAAATATGCGTAATACACAGTGTAACTAAACTCAATTCTACAGATATTTTAATAACAATTGTGCCACTTTAAAAGTATAAAAAAAAGTAAGAAAGCTTCAGTCGAATCTGACCGACTGTGAGATGCCCAAAACCCAAAGCATTGTGGCTAAAAATAAAAGGCCAATGGCACAATTAAGATTAAGTTTATGAAAAATGTTGACAATTGAAGGAAAATATTGCTAGAAACATGTTTAGCAGCACCCAAAAAATACAAATGTATCTTGCTAGAAAAGAACAAATCTTAGAGACCATAAGAACTAGATCTACCAAATTTGGAGACAACATTCTTATCTTCTGCACGGAGATCAATTTTTTCTTCTCTCGAAAACCTTGAATAATGTATAACTAAGCTATAGTCGTGATATTCGGCTTAAAGTAAATATATAGGCATTTCCAGTAAAAGCTCAACCATGGCCGAAAACTAATATGTTCATTATCATCGTATTTTTGTGTGTTATTTATAAAGAAACTTCAAATCTAGAACAAAATTTTCAATATATAATGATTACATAGCCCACCTTAGTTCTTCCATGATAAAATCGGTCTGAAACGTGAAAAAATACAATTTGATCGCTTTTAGCTGAATTTAAAGGCGTTTTTATATTTGACAATTTCGCATGCAAATCTTCTCAATTAAATCTATTAAGAACAGATTTAGTTATTTTTCAAGTAAATATCAAGTTATTCGTAGAAAAACTTGAGACCGTTGCCGATGTATCGTTACAAATCAGAAATATGCTTGTAAAATAAATAAAAAATAAAATAATAATAATAATTGAAAAATATCTTCTATTAATGAAAAACTACAATTTTTTATTGGGGCTTAAGAGTTTTTTAATTTAATTGTCACATTTCGAAGGCTGTTGAAGTTTTCAAGCTAAAGTCAAGCAAGACTATTATTTTGTGTACCGTTCGTGATGCATTTCTTTAACAAATCATTTTGAAACGACAAGTCCCCAAAGGTTGTCTTTAAGAATACAAATAGAACTGCACCCAAAAAAAAATCGTCATAGAATCGATACGATTGTTACATGAATTTTATACTTTCGAGTATCAAAAATTTCTTAATAAGATGCTTATTGATTTTATACTTTCGAAAGTATAAAATGTATACTTTCGACGTTATAAATTGTATACCTACGAGTATAAAAGATATACTTTCTAGGATTTTTCTGTATAACAAATCGTATAAATTCAATACTCTTGCGGATAAATTGTATACTACGCAGTACATCAAAACGTATACATTCTATCCTTTTGCGGATAAATTGTCTAACAAATCGTAAAAAGTTTATTTATTTCCCTACTATGCTTCGTTGCGATAATTGCTTTTTTATTTATTTTTGGTTGATTTTAAGAGAATGTTATATTTATATTACATATTACATAATTATATATATATGCGATCTGAATGACAAATAAACACAAGAAAACACAACCTGAAAACATTCGCCTCACCCAGGGCTCGAACTCCCAACCTTATGTATGGCAGGCGAGCGTCTTACCACTCCCGCCATTCGGCATCACACGAGCGATCGTCATAAATAGCTATACGAGGATGCCATATGCGGGGCGAATAACATAACCCATACAAGAATCTATTTTTAGATTTACCAAGACTTGACAAAAATCCCTAATGCGACAAACAGAGATAGCACTATGTTATCGAATTTTCGATGTAGGTTCGTATAAAAATGATACTCGAAAATATACAATATAAACTACTGAGTATAAAAGCTAAACTTTTCAGTATAAAAGTTATATTATTAAGGATGAAATCAATACTAAGCTCGTTATACTGCTTGGAGTATACTTTTGAGACAACGCGTATTAAGTTTAAACTCTTGGTTTTTTTTTTGGGTGTGGTAAAAGGCACTGATTGTACTAAATAGCACTTCAGGAACTGTTTTTTTTGTCATTTTGGTTCGACATCCTGGAAATGCCCATATATGAAATACCTACATTTGTATGGACGTGATCTAAAAATTTTAGTAAAATCGGATGATAAACATGGCAGTTATTTAGGAATAAACTTTCTTTATTTGCTGCGCTTTTCGCTACATTTGTGTTGGCAGCACCACTTGGTATTGCTCAATATGTTCCTAACAACACTTGTCTTCATTCATTCCAGCGTTGTTTTGAATAATGAGATTTTGGTATATTATATTTTTGGTTATATTATATTTTGGTTAAGACATCAAATGGCTAGGATTAAATAATTTTTTTTTAATGCACTATTTATTTTATCTTATCTTAAGTAATAAATCACACATGTCCTTGGCCATTTCACCAAAGCAAACTTTATTTCAATTCTTTAGAAAATGAATTTCTTTATCAGATTTGCATATGTATTAAGTTGGCAAGTATTTATTGACAAGTATTTATTGAGCAGTACTCTTGGCTCTACGAGTCCCAACTATCTAGATTAAATATGTTAAGTTGATAGAGACTTTCTTCGATCACACCAACACACCCCTAAGAAGAGGCAAAGTCGAGAACTAAATAGGTTCTAATAACTTTAATCGGACTCAATCGAAATTGTCGGATGTCTGCCTATAATCAGACAGTAAGCGTATATGTAAGTATATATTTGGTTTTTCACATTGATAGGGAAGTATTTCTTGAAGACTGTGCGCAAGTAATCCCCGATCTGATTTCTCCTGCTCGAGTGGCATGTGTGCACCTGAGGAGCACCTGTCACTTTTTGAGTATTCATTTAACACGATAGCGCGTACGTGAGAATCGTCTAGTAGGTGGAGCTAATTAAGAGTCCTTCGGCCTGTCAATCGTCTCTTTAATCCTTCTAATCGCAGGCGGTTAGGCCATCGCCCACACACGCGGCAAAGGCCATGATGTGGGGAATCGTGTTCTGCTCGTAGACTCCGGTGAAGAGATGAGCCCAGGGACCGGAGGCGAACACTCCCACGTCCTCGCCGCCATGCGTCTCCGACTCCAGGGGCACCATGGCTGGGAAGAGCTGATCGAAGTCCCCGATCGTAGGCAGAGAGGTGGGATCTTCCCGTTCGTGGGTCCCGGTGTTATAGAAGTCCTCGAAACTCTTGCCGTTGGCATAGCTCAGCGCCAAGTATGGCTTTCCATCGCTGCCCTTCGCCTTGGCGGCTTCGAAGATGTCGCTGCCGCGAGACTGATAGCCGGACACACTGAAAGTGTGCGAGTGGTCGGAGGTGACCACGATGAGGGTGTCCTCCGGATTGGTCATCTCCCTGGCCTTCCTCACCGCCTTCGACAGCTCCGCCGTCTCGTCCAGGGCAATGCGAGCCATCGTGTCGTGGTGGCTAATATCGATCTTGCCGCCTTCGACGAACAGGAAGTAGCCCTGCTCCTCGGTCTCCAGCACCTCGATGGCCTTCTGAGTCATCTCCTCCAGCGTGGGCTCATTGTTCTCCGGGTCCGCCAGCTGCTCGAGGTGGTAGTGCATGTGACTCTTGCTAAACAGTCCCAGCAATCGTCCAGTCTCGGTGGCGTTCACATTGAGCAGCTTCTTCTGCGTCTTCACGAACGTGTTGCCCTCAGCCAGAGCCTCGAATTCCTCGACGAGATTGCGGCCATCCGTGCGTCGGCCCTTGTCGTAGTGCTCCGGACTGTAGAAGCTCCGCTTTCCACCGCCCAGCATTACCTTCAGTTTACTGCCCACTTCGCCGTGGATGAGCTGGACGGCAATGTCCTGGAGGCCCTCCGCTTGCTCACCGCAAGCCTCCTCCAAGACGGCATTGTTCTCCCACTCGCGATCCGCGACATGGGCATAGACTCCCGAGGGAGAGGCGTGGGTAACTCGGGTGGTGGTCACTAAGCCGGCAGCCTTGCCTGCATCCATGGCCCATTTTCCCAGGGAGAACACATGGTTCGATTCGTCGGCCATGGCCAGGCAGTCGCCTCTCTTCACATGCGCGTTGACGCCAATGGTTCCGTAGTTGGCCTTCACTCCGCACAGGTAGGAGGTGGAGGTGCAGGCGCTGTCCGGAACTATTTTGTCCACCGAGTAGGTCTTGGACAGCCCCGTGAAGGGGAACTCCTCGAAGGACAGCTTCAGCTCCTCGCCGCCAATGTAGCTCCTGGCCGCAGCCAGGGTGGCCAGTCCCATGCCGTCGCCCAGGAAGAGGATGATGTTCTTCGCCTTGTTCGTGTTCCTCACAAAGTTCAACTTCTCGCGGATCAGCTCCTTGCTGGCCGATAGCCAGTACTCCGAGGTCTCCTCCCCAGTAATCGTGCGCATTCGCGGACTGGTCGGCAGATGGGGATGCATTTGCTCCTCGTCCACAGGCGCCTTGCCGGGCACAGCGGCACCCCAAGCCAAGGCGACGAGGCTAAGGCCAATCCAGAACTTGAGAGTCGACATTCTGGTAGTGCTTTCACTTCGCCAGCTAGTTGGATACTGTACTCCGTAGTCACATGCCGGGCATTAATATACCCAGCGATCGGATCAGGTGCAACTCGGCCGAGGAGTCGATAGGGCAGTCGGGAGTCGCGTAATTTATGGCCCTCCTTTGGCCAGACCGTGATAGTCACGTTTCCCGGCACTGGCACTCGAGATAATTAATCGATCGCCACTCTAGATTGCACATCAAATCACAATAACAGTCCCACATACTGTACAATATGCGTATGTATATTACAGGAAGAATGCGGAGGCTATATAACCCGGCCGATTCGACTAATTTGGCCAGTCTAGCGGCAGCTTTCGAGCGGAGTATTTCTCATTTAAAAGTTAACCGAGAACCAGCAAGATGAAAGCCAGCCGTAGTGGCCTGATCTTGTGCTCTTTCTGGGCTCTCCTGTTCCTCCGGGTGCGGGGTGACCTAACCGACCAGCAGGAAAATGGTGAGTTGGTATAACGAACATAAAATACGACTCCGAAGAGAGAACCCGAACGAATCGGATTCGTCTTGGGGCTCCATAGCTTATCTACAACCAATAGAAAGAGCCCGAGCGGCCCCTTGGGTTATCGCAAATCTTGTTAACTCATTAAGCTCGCTTTCCAATCTAGATCTATTTTTGAAAAGGTTCTGTCATTGGCGGGCTATAATTATTTACGATGCGAGTGTTCACGTGAACAGGAATTGGCAGTTATAGAAGGATAGATAGGAAAGGTTAGGATAGGAATTTGGGAATGAATATTCTTTAATGTTCTTAAATGTAATCTGGTTTTAGATTAAAGAGGATTTGTATAGAGTTATTTAGTTCCATTATTAATAATAATTTTAGCCAACTCGAGGTCCATAGTCAATCAGATTTGTTAACTATCGATTGCAACTAGCAATTTACAGATCGTTTTTGTCAGACGACAAATGCATTAAGTCTGTTTCACTCTTTCTATTATTCCGATTTATACTACTATTTAAAAGAATATTTTTTTTTGTTTTATGGATTACAATGATTAGATGAGAGAAAAAACAGAAAAAACAAACTGCTTACATTGTAGGATTTGGCGATTTATTGTCTAAAAAATTAGACTTATTGCCTAAAAATCTATATTTTTAGTTCAAACATTTTAGGAATCGTAGGCCTTAAATTTAGGCAATAACCCAACCTAAATTTTAGGAAAGGGAAGTTTCTAAAAATTCCCCACTGGTTCTAACATCTCTGGCATGGAGTGACGGTTGCCGGCGAACTCTTAGACTCTCTACTGCAACAGTAAAAGTAAATACTGTGAGCGTTTTAACATTCAACTTTATAATTTAATGGTTGTATTACTACAAAAACAATATTATAGTTTTACAGAAAAATATATTAATATTAATATTACCTTAATAATAATAATTTCGTCGACGTCCATTTTGTGTCAAATGATCTTAAGTTTTAGGCAATTTTGGGGCTTTTTAGGAAATGTTTTTCTCTGGGTGTACAAGAAGCTTAGATCATTACTTAACGTTGTGTTCAAAATTGGAAATTAAAATAAGTGTTGCATAAACTATTCAAAGTTAATTGCTTATACAAAAATTAACGAATAGGCATAACTTATAGAAAAACTCAGTTTTCTGCCAGATTTTCATTAAAAACCTTAAGGCAAGTGGAAAGCCTGTAATATGAACATAAAGTAATCATCATATAGGAAACAAGATGTCAGACCCAAGTTAATTTGGGAAGTGCCTGAAAACCCATGATCAAAATATTGCAAACGTAATTGTTTTCGCTTGTGGCTGATGAAATCATTACCTAATTGCAGAGGCAAAAAACGTTTTCGACACGTTTTATTGTTAGTTAATCAGGTTCGATTTTTTCAGAGATTAGATGTTAAGCCCCAATAAATAGCTATAATTAAAACAGATTTATAGATTTGATCAACAAAAAAACTACAGGCCGAAAACATGTCACCACTTGAGATGGTAGTTTTATTAGACAGAATTTTCCCCGCCGGTGGCCGATTAGTTGCTAACCCAAAGTCCGGATTTTACAGCCCAACATCCCCGTCTGCAGACCTCACGCGACTTCGTGGCCCTCGACGAGGAGCTGGAGACACGTTTCTGGCACGATAAGGCCCAATCGATTCTGGCCGATAAGCTGGTCGACCACCTTAAGCTGAACGAGAACCGCGCCAAGAACGTGATCATGTTCCTGGGCGACGGCATGTCCATCCACACGATTGCGGCCACACGTGCCTTCATGGGCGATAGCAACGAGCAGGTTTCCTTCGAGAAGTTCCCCTACCTGGGCCTGTCCAAGACCTACTCGGTGGACGAGAGGACGCCGGACTCGGCCACCACGGCCACGGCCTACCTCACCGGCGTGAAGGCCAACTACGGCACCATCGGCGTGAACGCCCAGGTGCAACGCGGAGACTGCCTGGCCGCCACCGATCCCAACACCCACACCCAGAGCATTGCCCAATGGGCCCAGGAGGCGGGCAAGTGGGCGGGCATCGTGACCACCGCCAGGGTGACACATGCCTCGCCAGCAGGAACCTATGCCCACGTCTCCGAGAGAAATTGGGAGCACGACGGCGAGATCACCAAGTCGAACTGCAGCCCCGAAGTCAACACGGACATTGCCCGCCAACTGGTGGAGTGGCCGGTGGGCCAAGAGCTTCGGGTGATCATGGGCGGCGGCCGGTCCTACTTCCGCGATCAGTCCCAGCACGACGAGGTCGGAGTTCTGGGCCTGCGCACCGATGGCCGGGATCTGATCAAGGACTGGCAGGAGATCAAGAAGAAGCAGGGATCCGAGGGCCAGTACGTGTGGTCGCTGAAGGGACTGCGGGAGACGGATCTCAGCAAGACGGACTACCTCCTCGGACTCTTCGACACCTCGCACTTGCCGTATCATGGCGACCGCAAGCGAACCCATTACGAGGACGCGGAACCCTCGCTCTCCGACATGACCGAGGCGGCCATCAAGATGCTGAGCAAGAACGAGCAGGGCTACTTCCTGTTCGTGGAGAGCGGTAGGATCGACATGGCCCACCATGCCACGAAGGCCAAGAAGGCGCTGGAGGATACCCAGGAGTTTGCGGCGGCCATCGAAATGGCCAGACAAATGACCGACGAGGAGGACACTCTGATTGTGGTGACTTCGGATCACTCGCACACCATGTCCATCAATGGCTATCCGGTGAGTAATTGAATCGAATAATTCCTGTTATGGGAACATTTTTAGGTTTAAGAAATTTCCAAAAATAAATTTTATTAATAAACTTTTTTCTCAACTTTATATTTTTAGTACCGCCGCCAGAACATCCTGTCGCTGGCTCCCAACCTGGCCGACGACGAGCTGCCCTTCACCATTCTGTCCTACGCCAATGGACCTGGCTTTACCGACACCTACAACACCGAGGCCGGTCGCATCGATCTCTCGCATGTGGACACAACCCAGCCTGAGTTCGAGTTCCAGGCCACGGTTCCCTTGGCTAGCGAGACCCATGGCGCCGAGGATGTGGGCGTCTTCGCCTCCGGTCCCTTCGAGCATCTCTTTACGGGCAACTACGAGCAGAGCTCCATCCCGGCCATGATGGCCTATGCGGCCAACATTGGGCCCTTTGCCAAAGACAAGCTGGACGAGTAATTGCCATAAGGTCTCATATAATCGTACGGAATACTCAATAAATAAATGTTCCTCCTCGGGGCAGTGTATATATTATTAGGAATATAAGATTTTAATCAAAAATTCTTGTCAGAGGGGAAAGGGTAAACGCTTATATACTAGTAAATGTAGGGGCTTAGGAAAAATAAATAATTAAGCATTAAGGCTAAAAAAATCTAACGATATTCTAATTTAAATTCCCTATAAACGGAAGGACAAAATCTGACATAAATACCAAAATAGCCCAACTATAGTTCAACTTCAAGTGAGAAAGGCACATGTCTTTTAAAGAAAATTCTGCCAATTAAGCTAATAGTAAAATGGGTCAGCCTGGAATCATAATATAAAATAGGTTCTTGGAAGAATTAATATGAAATTGAAATGCAATATTGCATATATATTATAACGGAAATACGATTTTGTTTTAATTATATACAATTTTTAACTTAAGTATAGGTGGCTTAGAAAAAATAAATAATGCAACATTATTGCTAAGGAAAGGGAAAGACATAAATACTAAAATATCCCAACTACAGTCCAACTTCAACTAAGAAGGGAATATTCATCTTTTAAAGAAAATTCCACCAATTCAGCTAACAGCAAAATAGGTCAGTCTGGGATCATAAAATAAAGTCGGTTCTTGAAAGAATAAATAAGAAATTAAAATTAAATATTGAAGATGGGTGTTGCCAGGTCGAACTAGTAATATACAAGTAAGTATAGAGGCTTAGGAACAATAAATAATTATGTATTATTGCAATCTAACGATATTCTAATTTTAATTACTTAAAAAAGGAAAGTCAAACTCTGACATAAATATAAAAATAGCTCAACTTCAGTTCAACTTCAACTAAGAACTTAAACCTTTTAAAGAAAATTCGGCCAATTCAGCTAAAAGCAAAATAGGTCAGTCTGGGATCATAAAATGGAATTGGTTCTCAAAAGAATTAATACGAAATTAATACGAAATGCAATATTGCAGATGGCTGTTGCCTGGTCGAACTTGAATATTCGTGCTGACCTCTAAGCGGGAAACGCGTAGACCTTCTTAACAACCAAAACAATCAGGTAGCGAGCAGATCCCACTCCACAGGCAGGCACAGGTAGCGGCAAGTCCTCACCCCACAAAATGGGAAATGGAAAGTGATTTCCCGAAGCCTGAGGTTACCTGCTGATCGATTTTGCTGACCGTCGTCAGTTGCGTTTTGCATTCTCTACTTTCAACAACTAAGCGAAAATGTTCGCGACTGTAACTGTGGCCTATACCGTCTTGGGCGTTTTAATAAGTGTGGTCATTACGTCTTACGTGCGCATTTTTTACGGGGCCCGGCGACGGGTTAATCAGCCCGTCAAGAATGGCCAGAACCAAAGGGTTCCAGATCAGATGAAGAAATACAGCCAAGCGCCCGGACCGCGGCCGTGGCCCATCATTGGCAACCTTCACCTGCTGGAGCGCTACCGGGACAATCCCTTTGCGGGCTTCACGGCGCTGTCCAAGGAATTTGGGGATATTTACTCGCTGACCTTTGGACATACACGCTGCCTGGTGGTGAACAATCTGGAGCTGATCCGCGAGGTCTTGAACCAGAATGGCAAGGTGATGAGTGGACGACCGGACTTCTTGCGGTACCACAAGCTGTTCGGGGGCGAGCGCAGCAATTCCCTGGCCCTCTGCGATTGGTCGCAGCTCCAGCAGAAGAGGAGGAACCTCGCACGTCGCCACTGCTCGCCGCGGGAGTCCTCGTCGTTCTATGTGAAAATGTCCGAGATTGGTTGCGCCGAGATGGAGCACTGGAACCGAGAGCTCAGGGAGCAGCTAGTGCCCGGGGTACCAATGGAGATAAAGTCACTGATCCTCAAGGCCTGCGCCAATATGTTCAGTCAGTACATGTGCTCCTTGAGGTTCGATTACCAGGATAGGGAGTTCCAGCAGATCGTGCACTACTTCGACGAGATCTTCTGGGAGATCAACCAGGGACACCCGCTGGACTTCCTGCCCTGGCTGTATCCCTTCTACCAGCGGCACCTCAACAAGATCACCAACTGGTCCACGACCATCAGGAAGTTCATCTTGGATCGGATCATTTGCCACAGGGAGCTGAACATCGATGTGGATGAGCCGGACAGAGATTTCACAGACGCTCTGCTCAAGAGCATAGTTGAGGACAAGGAAGTCTCCCGGAATACCATAATCTTCATGCTGGAGGACTTCGTCGGTGGCCACTCGGCCGTGGGCAATCTGGTGATGCTGGTGCTGGCCTACATAGCCAGGGACAGGGATATAGGGAGGAGAATCCAGGCGGAAATAGATGACATTACATCGGCGGAGAAGAGGCAGGTCAACCTAATGGACATGAACGAAATGCCGTACACAATGGCCACCATATTCGAGGTGTTGCGTTACTCCTCTTCCCCCATTGTGCCCCACGTGACCACCGAGGATGCAGTGATCTCTGGCTATGGGGTAACCAAGGGCACCCTGGTCTTCATCAACAACTATGTGCTCAACACCTGCGACAAGAACTGGGTCAATCCCCAGGAGTTTAACCCCCAAAGATTTCTGGAGAAGACGCACAGGCGGAGCTCCTCCAAGGGCTCAGACTCGGGCTTCGAAGAAGAGAAGGAGAAGCTGCAGCTAAGGAAGAACATTCCACACTTTCTGCCCTTCAGCATCGGCAAACGGACCTGCATTGGCCAGAATTTGGTGCGAGGATTCGGTTTCCTCATCCTGGCCAACATCCTCCAGAGATACGATGTGAGCACTCACGACCCAGCCACGATTAAGATAAGCCCCGAGAGCCTGGCCCTGCCAGCCAAGTGTTTTCCATTGGTTCTGACGCCCAGAGAAGCGGTCTAAAAGGAATTTAATAATTTTGATAAATCCTCAAAAGAAGTCTAGACGCAGGTAATGCCTTCAGCAAAGTTGGTAGACCTGACAATTCTTAGACTTGGATTATATTACGGAGAGAGGCGTCCATTCATTCGCACATAATTACGTTTAAGAAGCGGTCGCTATATCAAATTGATATTGAGTTTTGCAGAGTTGTTGCTGAAGAATCGAAAATTAATCGAAGAAGTAGAACAAAATAGTTAAACTATTTGTAATGGGAAATAAATGAAGTTATTTACTTTCCACACTTGAGGCATAGGCAAAGGCAATTGTAATTGTATTTCCTTTCTGTATTTCGTCCGGACCATACACACATCTCACATACACATCATAAGCACATTCGATACATACAGTTTTTGTAAAATTAGATTTAATTCGATTAGAATTTCGTTAGACTAAATAATGACTCAGATATATACGTATAATTAAATGTAATGTTAATTCATGAATAATTCTTAAGCGAACTCGAGCTATATACAATTTTATTTTCTTGTAGAAATCAAAGGAGCTGAATCAAAGTAAAAAAACCTAAAAAGATGTCTATCAATAAATGCGATTTGTTCATGAATTAAACTTGGAAAAATTCAAAAGTATATAGGATTAATCGATCCCCATTTGGAGTGTTTTTTACAATTAAAAAGAATTATCTATAAAAAAATCTATTGGCTAAAAACTGCAACTAAAAATGGTGGACTTCTACTGGGTCTCCACAAGGAGCTGGGGCTGGGGCTGCGGCTCCACCACTGGCTGTTGATCGGCTGCTGCTGGCTCATCCCCAGCCTCCTTGAGATCGTTGCTGGCCAAAGTCTCTGGACTCGCTGTCCCTCCACCGTCGTCCACATCCAGAGTCTTGGGCAGCGGTCCCAGCTGCTGCAGTATGTCCACCGGCATTATCTCGGTTATGGTGGGCACAGTGCTCACTGTGAACTGAGAGGGCAGGTCGGGTAGAAGTGGTGGTAGCTCCGGCAACGGTGGCGGCGTGAAGAAGGGAGCCACCATCGCCGGAGGAGGCGGCGTTGAGGCAGTTGGCACAGGCACTGACACGGCAAGCGGCGGCACGGCCACGGGAGGCACAGGAACAGGTACCGCAACTGGCGATGAAATCATAAGACCCGCTGGACAGGAGGGCTGGGCATACCCCGGATAGCCGTGGCTACCGAGCACCGGAATGGGCTGTGGAGACAGCGACGCTCCAGCTGCCACTGGCGGTGGTCCACTCAGGTAATACGGCATCCCATCGGGCATGGGCATGCCCATCGGCATCGGCAGCGGTGGCGGCGGATGCTTGCTGAAGAACTCCTTGAGCATGGCCGCCTTGGTCGCAGGATCCACATGCGCGGGAATATTGGGCGGGCGGTGGCGCATGAAGCCCGGCGGAAGCGGGGGCAGACGCCCCGTCTTCATGAGCATGGCAAAGTGCTTGGGATCGAAGGGCGGGCGGATGTTTGGTCGCAGGACCCGTGAGTGCGTCTTCACTATCGCTCCCTTGAGGGGGTCGAAGTGGAAGTAGCGGAACCTGGGCTTCTTCTGCACCAGCACGGGCTTCTCCAGGTTGGCGGGCTTCGGTGTGAGGGGCGGCGGTGGCGGTGGCAGCGCCAGCAACTCGTCGCGAATCTGCTGCAGCCGGGCGGCGGCTCGAGAGCGACGCTCTTGGTACTGGCGTAGAGCCCGTTCCACCGCAAGTGTTACCATGGCGCGGTCCTCGCCGTCGCTCTCGTAGTTGGGCAGCACATTGTCCACGAAGTTGACGCGCTTTCGCTGGGGTTTGCTGTGGATTCAAATATGTATCTTTTAGGTTCTCTAACCTCGAGTAAACTCACCTCTCATCCTCCAAGGGTTCCTCTATGGGCACTGGTTCCTCTATGGGCACCAGGGTCTCACTGGTGGGCACAATCTCCAATACATTCCCCTTCTGCACGGCCACCGGGACGACCGGAGCCATGGGCAGTTCCCTGAGCACCGATCCCATTAGCTGGGGCGAGGCGCAACTGTCCACCATTTCGCCCGGATACTCCCCATAGAGGTGCGAGTAGCCCTCGGTGTACTGGGCATAGGCCTGCTCCATGTTGTAGGCGGAGTCGATGTAGGCGGCATACGTGTCGTAGCCCTCGCTACAGTTGGGATCCTGGTCCTCCTGCTGCATCAGCGACATGTTGTAGTAGTAGGCGGCCGCCTCCATGCCCTGATTCTCCTCGAAGTAGTCGGCAAAGCTCTGGCCCCCGTCAATGGGGGAGCAGAATCGCGGGGATCGGGACCGGGACCGGGAGCGGGTTCTCCTTCGGGTTGGTGAGCGGGAATGCGACCAACTGCGTCGCATGGGCGGGGAGGGTGGCTTAAATGGCAGTGGCGAGCGGGAGCGGCGATCCCTCTCCCGTTCCCTTTCCCTTTCCCGCGACAGCGAGCGTCGCAGTCGCAAGTGAGGCGGTGGTGACCGGGGCCCAGCGGCTTTAGTGGGGCCAGGAGACAGAGATCCCCGTCTGCGGCTGCCAGCAATTACCGGCGGACCTCTTCTTCGTCGACTTGGACTCCTGCTGCGCGTCCGACTCCGACTCAGGCTCCGACTGCGGCTCCTTCCCATTTTGATTGGTCCCGTGGCCGATCCTCCGCCGCTGTTCCGCTTGGCGAATCGTGAACCCCTTCTGGGCGACGGAGGACGCCAGCGCCTGGGACTCGGGGATCGGGACTTGGGCCTCAGGCTGCGACGCCGGGATCTGTTGCGGGAGATGGAACGCGATCGGGAGCGGCGACGATTACCTGCCGCCGACGGCGGCGGAGGACTCCTCAATACTCTGGGCTTCGACCGGGACTCCACAATGGTGGGCTTCACAATGGCCACTTCCTTGGGCGGCTTTACCGGCGGGAGAGCGGGTGGGAGCGGCAGCGACAGCTTGGGTGACTCTGCCGGCAGCTTTGAAGGCCCGGCCAGATGCTGGTCCGCTTCATCCTTGTCGAAGATGGCAGACTTACTGGTCAGCTTCAGACGCGAAATGGTCATCTTGATGGCCCCGCGGTTGGCATCGAAGATGCTGTTTACAGGCTCTGCTTGTTGATCTGGATGATGAGGCGGTGGTTCCACCTGCTGCGCTTCCATTTGCTGCTGCTGCTGCTGCTGATCTTCCCCGGAGTTGCTCTTGAGTTCCTGCTTCCGGTACTTGTCCATAATGGCATTGCGTTGCATGAGAAAGAGGGACTCCATCTTGAGCAGCTCCTCGGAGATCTCATCGCCGGCATCGTAGTTCTCTCGCATCATTTGGATCCTGGCCAGATTGTCCTCGAGACTCTTGAGTTTTCGCAGGTCCTTGCTTACATTGTTCTTCTTTTGCTGATGCTCCTTGCCAGGCTGATCGTCTTGGCTGGCCTTGGAAGCACCTGCTGCTGTCGAGGACTCGTCGTCGCCCGAAGAGTTATCATTGCCATCCACCTCGTCCTCGTCCGAACTGGATTCCTCGTCGGAGTCGCTGCTACTGCTGCTGGTCGATGAAGTGTCGGAGCCCGAGGAGCTCTCTTCGGCCGTGGAGTTGCTCAGGGAACTGTTCTTGGAGGTCTCCTCGTTGGACATCTCAATGCTGTTCATGAACTTGTCGTACAGCTCATGGATATTGCTCATCGGCGGATTGGCAGCCTTGGCGCGGGGCGGTGGCGTGCTGTTGGCATTCCACAAAGCATTCGAATCGTCTTCGTCCTCGTCGGAGTCGGGCAGGGCAGGAGTCGGCGGCAGTGGTTTGACAGCAGAAGCAGGAGCAGAAGCAGGAACAGGAGCAGCAGCAGGAGCAGGAGCAGGAGTTGGGGTTGCCGGAGCCGCGTTCTTTGGCATGCTGGAGATCGAGTCATCGTTCTCCCAGTTGTCGATATAGTCATCCGTATCCGGGCTCTCCTGCTCTTTGGCCGGCGGCGGCGGTGGGGCATTGGCCGCCACTGCTCCATTCCTCACCAGCACCTCCCGATCACGATCCCGATCCGCCTCCACTCTAGGCGGAGTGGCATTACGCTCGACCTTAATGCGGGCTGCAGTAAACGTTCTCTGCGGCGGCGGCGGTGTGAGATCCCTCTCAATCTTAATGCTGATTTCCCTGATTTCCTCATCCCTGTCCCAGTTCTCCTCGCTTTCCCTGGAGCGACGACTGCCGTTTCTGTGGAGAGTCCTCTTCTTGCTTGGTGGGCTCAAGGAGGATCTCCTGTCGCTGCTTAATACTGATTCGCGGTTGAAGGGATTCACGTACCGTGGCTGGTCGAGCTCCCTCTCCGCCTTAATCTCCCTGGGCGCCTCCTTCCGCTCCTTGTACTCATTGGTGCGGCGAAACAGTTGCTCCTTGTTGGCCAGCAGGGCCTCCAAGTGCAAGTCATTGTCATCGTCCTCGAGCAGGGCGCCTATTCTACTGTGAATCTCGCTGGCCTTGAGTTTGGTGGGCTTGGAGGGCATGGGAGCTATGGGAGCTATGGGAATGGACTCCAATGGCGGCGTGGTGCTCCTTTCGATGGTCACAGCTGGCATAGCTGCGACGGCAGTGTTCGATCTTGGCGGCGAGTCTGCGAATATGTCGTAGACCTTGGTCTTGGGGGTGTCGCTAGCTGGCGGAGTCAGTGGTGGCCGCTGGTGGGGTGGCGTCATCGGCGGTGTCCCCTCCTTACCTTCCCAAGCAGAGCAGGCCTCGCTCTTGCTTTTAGTTCGCCTTTTCCTGGGTGTTCCCAACTGGTTCTCGCCCGAGTGATCCTTGGATCTGTCGTGCTTGGTAAGCCTAGGCTTCTCCCTCGATTTCTCTCTGGATTTTTCCTTTGAATACTTTTCCCTGGATCGCTCTTTCACCTTGTCCTTGGAACGTTCGCGCCTGTCCCTCGGAGGTTCCTTGCTGTTTTCCTGTTGCTTTCGGGCTTTGTCTTTGTGCTCCTTGGCTTCCAAGTCCTGAGCTCTTTCTGTGGATTTCTGGGGGATTTCTGGGGGCTTTTCCTTTGAACTTCTCCTGGACCTCTCCCTCTCCTTTGATTTTTCGCCGTGTCGTTTGTCCCTGGACGTATCCATAGATTTTTCGGACTTTGAAACTTCGATGTCTTTGGGTTTCTCCTTGGACTTTTCACTTGATTTTTCCTTGGATCTCGCTCTGGGCTTCTGTTTCTGTTCCTTAGATTTGCCTTTTGATCTGGATCTGTCCTTGGTCTTCGCCCTTGGGCGATCCCTATCCTTTGAACGCTCTCGGGTCTTTCCCCTAGTGCGATCTCTCTCCTGAGACACTTCCCTGGCTTTCCCTCGAGTTTGGTCCAGCTCCCTGGTCTTCTCAGTAGTGGTTTTCGCTCTTGTTTGATCCCTCTCCATGCACTTATCCCTCGTTTTTCCCCTCGCCCTCTCTCTGGATCGCTCTCTCGTCTTTCCCCTGACTGGATCTCTATCTCTTGACTTCCCTCTAGCTTGATTCCTCTGCTGAGATGTTCCCCTTGTCCTTCCTCGGCTTGAATCCTTCTCCTTTGATCTTTCTCTTGCCTTTCCCCTGGTTAAATCAAAGGACAGATCCTTTGATTTCTCCCTGGGTTTTTCAGGAGTTCCTCTAGCTGAATCCCTTGCCAGGGATCTGTCTCTGGTCTTTCCTCTAATTTGATCTTTCTCCTTTGTCTTTCCCCTGGCTGCATCTTTCTGCTGGGATCCTTCCCTGACCTTTTCCCTCAATGGATCTGATGGGTCTTCGGCCTGCTTCTCCTTCTCATCGCCGGCAGGGTCTTTGGATTTAGGTAAAGGTGCACCTTCCGCCTTGGGCTTGCAATCCTTGTGCTTGGAATTGACGCACTCGGACACCAGATTGAAGGTATAGGACACGGCCGGCTGCAGCAATGTCCAGCTGAAACGAAAAGCGCAATTTGATGGTGATTTCTTATGTAACTACATGGAGGTGCACACTTACATCAGTTCCGATTGGGGTCGCTTACCGCGTCCAGCATTGTTGCCGCCACTTCCCTGAGCGCCTCCCCCTGGTCCTGGTGGAAGCTGCGCTCCCGGCGACGTCGGCGGATGTCCACCTATGCGATTTGGTGCGGGCGGGCGACCGAAGAACGGCGGTCGCATGCCACGCGGTCCGCCCCTGGCCATTCGGGGCATGAAGCCCATGCGCGGAAAGTCGAAGCAGGGCGGCGGCGCTCGCATATGGAATCGGAGGGGACTCATGCCGAGGAACGGAGTGGGGGGCGCCTGTGGCAAGGCGGCAGCGGCCGCCGCCTCCGCCTGCTTCTCCTTCCGCGCCTGCTGGACATCCTGCACGCTCTTAAGATCCTCCACGGAGGAGTCTGTGTCCGAGTAGAGGCCCTCGCTGTCATCGGCCTCGTTTACGGGCGACGCCAGCGAGCCGTTCTCTTTGCGGGCCAGCTCGAAGAGGGCTCTCACCTGCTCCTCGCAGCCATCGGCGACCTCGATGTGGTTGTGACTGTGGCTGTTCAGCGTCTTGCGCAGCGTCTTCCCCAGCAGGATCTGCTTCTTGAGGGCGGGACTTGACGTGGAGTGGCGGTGGTGCGGCGGGGTCACAACCTCGCCCGGCTCCAGGCTGTTGCTCGTGTCGCCATCCTGCAGTGCCTCGGGTAGCGGCTGCTTCGTCGCGTCACCTATTCCCAGCTCAGTCGCAGATTCCGGCATTGCGGCTCCTCCTATGGATACGGCTACGGCTGACTGCGACATCTTGGCATCCGGCGACCTCGAATCGGTTTTTTTCTCTCTCACTCTCTACTTCTGTGTGTGTGTCGCCTGCTCTGCTCCTCTCCCCCCCTTTTTTGTTTGGGACCACACGCTTTTTCTTTCTCAATGGCGGCGCCGCGTTGATTTTCCACGCCTTTCCCTCGCGTCCACGCGCCGGGCGGCCCTATCGATTGGCTGGTGCGGGCGGATGTCGTCGTCTGTTGCAGAGGAGCACCACCTGGGCGGCGTCATATACTGCATGTAAGGCTCGAAAAATTGTTTATGCCATCATGAAAAACACACAATTTTTTTCTGTCAAGCCGACGACGGCGGCTGGCCATGTTTAAGAAACAGCTGATTTGATCAAAAACTGTACTAAACTGTCATAAAAAGGTTGAAAACTTGACTTGGAGCTGGTAGATACGGTCACACTGGGGTATTCCAGATTTATTTAGCTAAACAATTTGTACTCTTAATTAAATAAATATTTAAGAATATTAATTAATAATATAACTCTTTTTAAATATACTATGTTAGCGATACTTAGTTAATTTTCCAACACATAAATTATGTTTTTATGAAGGCGGAAGGCAAACTATTGTAGACTGTTTTTAAGATACTTTTGAATTAAAATTTTTTTTTTAAATTATTTCAGTGTGAATCAGATATCCGTATCTAGCACATTGCAGTGGAGAAAATATCTAAAAATATTTGAAATTTTATTAACCATAAAAAAAACCTGCGCGGAAAATATTTCTAGAAAGATAAACTTTTCAAAAATCTGAATTCCTGTTCCTGTTTTGAGTTCTTAGTTCTTAGTTCCGAGTTCCTGTTTCTTTCTTCAAAATAAAATTGAAAACAAAATGTTTAATATCCGCATTGCTGAACTTGAAGAGCGCGTGACGGACCTTAACAAAACTATTTTTGATAAAAATGAAACCATTAAGTTTTTGAAGAAAGAGAACAGGAGGAAGGATAGGCTCTTAGCCGAGATGTCTGATTCGACGCGGGACATGGAACACACATTGGAACACTTTATAGTTGGGGAAATGGCGATGCAGTACTTAGTTAATTTTCCAACATATAAATTATAATGTTTTTATGAAAAGAGCAAACTTTTTGGAGTAGGAGATTTTTTTTTAAAAGCTGATCTTAATTTGTTTTTATAGTTGGGGAAATGGCGATGCAGTATTTAGTTAATTTTCCAAAAATTTTAGAAAATAACAAACTTTTTGGAGTAGGAGAATTTTTTTTTTAAAGCTGACCTTAATTTCCTGTTTAGATTTAAGTACCGGTTGCGAATGTATGATTTTCGGGCTTCCTGAAGCTGTTCCGCCTCCGAGGTGGGCTTAACACAAGCTTGCTCCAACTCCTCCAATTCCCGCATAGCAGCTTCCTCCTGAGCGCGGGATTCCTTTCCGATCGCCTATTTTCTTAACTATAAAGTGTTCCAATGTGTGTTCCATGTCCCGCGTCGAATCAGACATCTCGGCTAAGAGCCTATCCTTCCTCCTGTTCTCTTTCTTCAAAAACTTAATGGTTTCATTTTTATCAAAAATAGTTTTGTTAAGGTCCGTCACGCGCTCTTCAAGTTCAGCAATGCGGATATTAAACATTTTGTTTTCCATTTTATTTTGAAGAAAGAAACAGGAACTCGGAACTAAGAACTAAGAACTCAAAACAGGAACAGAAATTCAGATTTTTGAAAAGTTTATCTTTCTAGAAATATTTTCCGCGCAGGTTTTTTTTATGGTTAATAAAATGTTCAAATATTTTTAGATATTTTCTGCACTACAATGTGCTCGATACGGATATCTGATTCACACTGAAATAATTTTAGAGACGCTGCTCCAAGCAACGACTGACATAAGGGCCTGGCCTACTGGGATACAGAATGTTTTGCAATATTTAATATTAAATTAATTCAAAAAAGGCATTAAGGAAACGTTTTCATTGAGATTTAAAATCTCTCTGAGAGATCTGCACAAAAGGACTTGCGATATCAACTGAAAAGTGTGTTTAGCTCGATGTTGCAAGCTACAAAAAAGTGGTCTCTAAAAAGGGCGATTGGTTGAGAAAGGTCTGTGGAATAGCCTTAAAGTAACCAGAAACCTAAAGAAAAATTGGGTAAATTTATATATATATTAATTTATTCAGTTAGATTCTCCTAAGAAACACAGGTAAATCACAGATCATTAAATATCTTTAATAGTGTGACCAGGCAAGTGTTTGCCTAAGCTAGTATGGCCAAGTTTTTACATTTAGTATATGAAATAATTAAGTATAAAATTATAAAATTTGCAAATAGCTTATAGTCTGAAATATAGCTTATTTAAAAATTCATACAGCTTATTTCAGCCATTAATGCATTCGTAACTTTAACGAAATATTTTTTAATGAATATATGTTTTGCGGCATTAAAGTACGCAACAAGCTATTTTTAATACGGAAGTGCGTTAAATGGTAAATATCTATTAACGGAGCCCCTTTCAAAAAATTAAAAAAAAAAAAAAACAATAGATAGGGGGTGCTTCAACTTACATTTGGGTATAAAAATTATGTTGGGGACGCACTTAGTTTAGTCACAATAAATCTTTAAAGTTTTGCCTAATTCCCATACAAAATACAGTGGGCTGTGAAGCTTAAAATGTTTGTCAAATTTTGCTTAGCGTAAATACTATATATGTCGATACTTTGCACACTTTGAATACATTTATGCGTGAAATATAAATAAAACAACAATTTGACAACGTAAAATACGTAGTTTTTAACGTTTTAATTCAATTTTTTTTTGTTTTTAATATTGAAAAATTATATATAAAATTATAAAGGACCTTCCATGTCCTTATTTTTGTTTAATGTCAAAAGCAAAAATTGTCTGTGCAAAATAACATAGGTTAAAAAAAAGCATTTATTAGGAATACACTGATAAAAAAAAATTAAATATTTGCATATTAAATACTATTCAATACTAAGGTTACCTATTTCATATTCAAATTAAGTATAAAACACGTAACTTTAAATACGAAACGTATTCAATTGCATAATTTAAATGAAAAATATTTAAATCAATGTGATAAATATTCGATTTTAATTGGGAAATATTTAATTTAAATAAAATTATTATTAAAATTTAATATTTTTAGTATTAAAAAAACATATTAAAATTAAATATTTTCATATTTATTTCTTGTCATATTATTGTAGTAATCCATATTTAAATTAAATATTAATCAATTTAAAAGTCTTAATAAAATGTAACACTTCATTTTAAATAGGACTTTATTTAATTTAAAGTGGTTACCCATACCAATGTTAATTTTTTTAATATTCAAATTTAATTTATGTTTTTTCATACGTAAGAGCGAAACCTATTTAATTCAAATATTAAACATTTAAATTATAAATGTTGCATATTAAAAACCCCATTTTAGTTAATTATACTCCGTGCTTTAATACAAAACATTTAATTTTTGGTTTTAGATTCAAAATGATTTGTATTAATATTAAATAAAAAACCTATTAAAATGCAATTTTAATATATTCATATTTAAATCAAAGTGGAAGTGCGTAAAATCGGACAAGACTGAGCCAGATTAACGGTTTTTCTTTGTCTCTTTTCTTCCCTTCTATTCGTTGAAGACACATATACGTATATATGCACATTTTGCAGTGCACACGCATATGAATACATATAAAGATCAATCGCTTTTGCTGCTTTAACAGAAAGCGACGCGTGCCATTTGTGATTTGCGATCGGGATGGTTAGACGTGTTCATATGTACATAACTCCAAGGTGTGACGAAAGTTCAATTAAGAAAAAAAGTGTGAGTGCCAGTGCTATTAAATATAACAATTTTATTTAGTTTAATAATTTGACTGGTAAGTACATATATGCAGCTAAATGTACAAGAACTCTTTATTCCTAAAAACTGTGATAGCATACATATAGAGTACATACATACATACAAATACGACTTGCGTACAGATCTACAGGCATATAAGTTAATTTAAACAAGATACATAAGTGAAATCGGTTAAAACTGTGTTAGAAATTGCAATATTAGTTTTACACGTTTTAATTCATTTAATGTGGCCTATATATAATGTGGCTTATTGCATTTATGTATGTATGTATGTGTGTACAAAGTACGCGTCGTTAGATCTCTCGTCTCGACGGTTTTTTACGCGCGCAGAAAAAGAGAGAGAGTGTCGCTGACCTATAAGCACTGTGAGGGAGAACGAGACGCAGTAAAAAGAAAATAGGAAAACTAAAAAACTGTACATTAGTTTACTAAATTTTCTACTACTATTTTCATTTCAGATCCAAATTGACTTGCATGTTTCCCGGGAAAGAAAATTCATTAGCCTTAAAATGGAAATTTTTTAAGGAAAAAATAAAAGTGTACAATGCGTTAAACGTGCATAATCCGAATTGCAAGGAATTATTGAAGAATTTCTACAGAAAACATTGGTAATTTATTTAATTTTGTTTATATTTTTAACAAAAATGTCTTATTTTTTCCTTTGATTATTATTTATTTCACAGATTCCTCAGATTTTAATTTGTTTATATTTTTAACAAAAATGTCTAATTTTGTCCTTTAATTATTATTTATTTCACAGATTCATCAAATTTTATTTTAACAATACCGATTTCTGTAATATAAGTTTATATTTAACCATTTCTAATTTTGTACTAAATAAATAAAATGTTATTAAAATAAAATTATAAAAACTAAAACAATAATAGTGGTTTTCATTTTATTTTCCTAATTATAGGACCTGCAATTTTACATTTTACATTTGACATACATAAATAGTAAAATATTTCAAATAAATATAGATAATATTTATTCCAAATATTAAAATATGCAAATTAAATAGAAATATTATTTATGGTAAATATTAAAATATTTAAATTAAATATACATTATATTCGATTTAAATATTTAATTATTTAAATATAATAAAAATAATATTTGATTTCAATACTCAATTATTTAAATTAAATATAAATTATATTTATTTTAAATATTCCAAATATTTAAATCAAATAATTCAAATATTAAAAAGTATTCTGCAAATATTTAAAGTCAATACGAAAATATTAATATTCAAGTTTTAAT
>VNJO01007870.1:0-24455 GCA_008042535.1 Drosophila tani
CCAAGGTCTGGGCGGGATTCAGCCACTGCAACCCGCTGGCGCTGCTCGAAGTCTCGTAATCGATGCGAACGTTGAGGCTACAAGTGTTTCCGATTATTTATGGGCGAGATATTATAGAGATTAGATTATCTAGCTCGCTGTGGTTCTTACCTGCCCTTAGCCGTTCCAGATGGCAACTCCAGCGTTAGCTTCTGGCCAATATCATCCACGGGATCGCTGATGAAGTAATTAATCGGCAGCTCACTGCCTCCGGCCAGCAACGTGGCATTGGTGACATTGATGTCGCGGACATCCAAGAGCTGGTGATACAAATAGGGATATGGGTCCTTAAGTACTCTACAAGAACCCCCTGAAGTACTCACAATCTTCTCCAGATTCGCTGACAGGACATTGAAGCGATGCTGCACACTTCCCTGCAGTTTTGTGGCCCCAAAGTCCACCTTCCAGTTGAGGACACTGTGCTCCGTGGTAATCAAGTCCGGCTGCGAGTACGAGCTAGGATCTACAGTGCCCAAGCGACCCATAATGCTGCGTTTCTGTATCTGGTAAATCGGAAGAGGTTTGTGCAAACTGGACAAGCCGCGAGTTGGAACTGGAAAGTAAAATAAAAGAATGGATTTTATAAAGTCAGCGATAAAGCTTATCGCTAAGAAAACAATCCTCTGGCCGCAGATAAGCCCCGAATTGTGGTTACTTTCTAGCAGCTGTTGGTAGTTTTTAAATACTGTACCGATGATATCACTTAATTATAGTATGTAAAATGCACTGAAGGCGTTGTCGCCAGATTTGGATAAAAAATAACAAAAACGAGATGAAAATGGCAAATCACCGGTGACGCGTAGTGTGACCGTTTTTGACAGTACAGAATACCAAAACGCTTTGGAAATGTAAACAGTATTATTCCCGGCAAGGCATCGATTGGTCATACTTCGTCGGTGAAAATATACCAACTTCGCGCGGTGTGAGTTTTCCGGGCTTTTATCCGATTTTAAACGGTTTTCCGCGTCGGAAAAGTGTGCGGGCAGGTGCCTGAGGTGCCGGGTCAGGTGTTAGTGTTAAGTTTTCATTGTAAAACTTTGATTTTTCGTCGCAAATGCCGTTTATTTATAAACCGCATATTTATAACGGTACCCGTGGTGCTCCGAAATGAACTGTTTATTCGCTATTGGAACCACGATGTACAGATGCACACATGGATGCACATACATATGTACATTCTTGAAATGAATAATTAGAATCAATGAAACTACTTAACTCTTAAGGAAATAAATAAATTAAAATAGCGCGCGCTTTCTTTTTGTGTGTAAAATGTATTTCGCTTAATTACAAAAATCCACTCAACAAATCAACGCAAAATGTAATCCTTGGGATAATCCATAATGCTGGGAAAGCTCTCCAGCGTCTCCTTATCAATGTGATCCAATCGCTGGGGCACGGAGCGCGGCGTCCGTATTTGATTCGTGACATTCTGCAGGAGATCCTCCGGCACCTGGTCGTCGGCGAACAGGTGCAGTCGCTGCATTGTGTGCCTCCGCTGCAGATTGCCGTGCATCGCATTGTAAACCGCCTTCTTCATCACCATCGTGGGATCCTTTTCGTGCAGCTGCCAGGCCAGGGTCCATGAAGCGCCGCCGGGATAGCCAGTGTGATGGAAGTAGACCCTCTTTACCCACTCGTCGCCGGGAAGGGCAATCTCCTTTGTGTTGATCAGCACCACATGGTCACCGCAGTCATCTGGAAAATGATATTTACTGGGTTTTAGTTACTTGCCCTTGATTTGAGGATAACTTGCTTAACCTAAAAGTACAGGTAGCGGTCAGAAAAATTGTATAAAAACGGAGTAATTACGAAGTTGCAATCAAAATATGTGTGGTTTTTTAACAAATGAAGAAAGGCAATGTGTGGAAGCGTGTGATACAAAATATTTGATATTTACTTTAATATTTTTTTATTTATTACCACTAATATTTTGATTGCAACTCAAATGATCTTAATAATTACCATTTTCCGCAGTTTCATTCATTTTTGTTTTCATTTTCTTTTTTTACTTGCAGTGACAGCAACAACAACAACAACAACAACGAAAAACACGCCGGTGATGTAATGGCAACCGAAATGCCTCCCAAAAAAACATCGAATTTACCCATTTCCTCTTTAAATTCTTAAACAAACACTTAACCAAAGGAAAGCATACTCACTCATTGGATGATAGATGGGCTTGTGCAGGCCCATTAAATGCGTTTTAATCAATTTAGCGGACTCGAAGGGATTCTGCCAGGTGCAATCGTAGATGTGCCAGGTGCGTGCAAACGTTGCCCATTGCTAAATCGGAGAGAAACTCTGTTATTTGAACTTGTGGAGCTAAGGATAACACTCTAACATACCTGCACACGTTTGGCAATAGACATTTTGAAGAATTTTTAATAGAGAAATTTGAGGAAAAACAAAAGGAAATCCAACTTTTGCGGCCTGTTATGTTTCTTCTTCTTCAACAGTGTGCCCGCCAGGTATTCTGTTTATTCAGCTGTTATTCGCCAGAAAAAAGAACGGATTTTCTTCTCCACGGCAACTGGTCACACTGACCTAACGAGACGTAATCGAACAAAAACGACGTAAGTGATTTAGCGATTTTCGAGCCAGATCTAGCTAAAACTCTTTAAATAACGTAACGTAACGTCTGCAAGCAGTGGAATCAAGCAGTTTGCGTGAAAGCACAACAAGCAAGCAGTTTACCCCAGGTAATTTCCAACTGCTTACATTTTTTAAACCTTTTTTAATTTATTTGTTTTTTTTCCAGTATTTTCCAAATAAAAAAGGGGAAAATTATAAATTCTACCTTTCGGTAAGTTCCCCTTTAAAAAATTTATAAAATCAAAACTCCATTTATATTTTTTTAAATGTTATTTTGTGTGTTTTTGTTTTTTTTTTGTGGTTTTATTTTCGTTTGTAATTTCATTTAAACATTTTCTATAGTTACTAAAATTACTTATGCACTGTTTATTATTAATATTAGTTAAATATTATTGAAAATACATTAGGTTGTTTTACGAAACAATTTATATAAACATCCTTGGTACATTTTTCGCCTTCGCCTTACCTCTTTTCCTCCTTTTCCCCTTTTTTCCGCTTTCTTTTATAATGCATTTTCGGAAATGTTTAAAAACTAACAAATAAGTCTAGATTTTAGTTACAGTTTTTGTTTCTCACTTCGCTTTCTTTAAGTTGTTTTCTTGCATTTATTTATTTATAATAATTTTGTGTTTTTGTGGTTGTTTTTTGCCATACAATTTACGGAACTTAAAATGTTAATTCGATTTACAAGTTTTGCCAAGTGCTTGTTTTTATGGTTTTATCGCTACTCCTCGGATTCTATATCCCACATATAATACACACGAGTCAGTTTTCTCTTTCTTCTTTTGTTTTTTGCATTTTGAATGAAAATATATATATTTGTTTATAGTTTTTATATAAGTATATATAAAAGTTATTTACAAATTGATGCTTAATGAAATTCCCTACTTGATGCGAAGTAACGTGTTCTTGTTCTCCTGTTATCATAATTTTTGTTATTTCTTTTTTAATGGCAAAAAATTATTGTTAAAACTTTTCAAGTGTGTGAGCATTTTTCTTAACTTTTTCCTCCTTCTCCAATATACATTTACTTTTTTGGAACTCAACCAACAACAAAAGGTGTGTGTATGTTACATAACAAAATGTGAGCCAAGTTTTATCCCCAGAACATAAACTGCCAACGGCCTACAGACTATTTTTTGGCACCGAATCAAACAGAAATTAAAATTAAAATTTACACAATACAAATTAGCGGGTGAGAGTGAGTAGAATATAAAATAAAACAGGGGCAAAACGATTGCACATAACCCGAATTTACAGTCGAACTTTGCTAACTCGAATGGGAGTTTTAAAATGATTTAAAGTTTGATTTATTATCTTGAATTTATGTGAAATTGAATAGCCAAGTAAATTAGCTTTAATTTAATTTTATGATAAAATTTAAGTGAGTCTTTAATAATGGTTTCTAGTAAACACATACTTTTATTTTTATACCAAAAATATTTAGGAATTATCTCTGAAGTTTAATTAAAAGTTTAAGCTCTGTTGGAAAAGATTTGTTACATTTTAGGAACTTTTTTTGAGAAAATATTAAAGAGAAAAAATTTAGCTCCGAGTGGTCTTTATTTTTTTTAATCTTTTAATGATTTAAAGCAAATTTAATTTAAGAAGAATTTAGAAGAAATTTAATAACTCCATAAACAGGTTGTACAAATTAGTGAAAAATAATAAATAAAAATCCTGATAAACTTCAAGATTTTCCCTAGCTCTTTCTCAGTTATTCCTGATTTTAATTTAATATCCAGACACCTGTTCTCGTTAGCGAAGTTTGACTGTAGCTCCCTCTTCCTGCCACATCCCCCAGCTTCCCTTAGAGCACTGCATGCGGTGCGGGGGATGCGGAGCCAGTTACTTTCTGGAGCATCTGCATGAGCTGCTCGGTGGCCGACTGATTGGCGGCCACCACACCGACACCCAGTCCCAAGCCCAGACCTACGCCCACGCCCAGACCCAAGCCCGCGCCTCCTGCTCCGCCACCCGATGGCGGCGAGGAGATCGAAGTGCCCGCCGAGGCCGAGGATGAGGACGACGGGGTCAGCGCCAGTTTGGATTCTGGGAGCAACAAAAGAAGCTGGATTAGATTCGGTTGTTCGATTGTCTACGGACTGCCCTGCATACTGTCATCGCTCTCCAGGTAGGTCACGTAGGAGTCAGTGCTGTCCGGATGATGGTGAGACGTTATCCCGGAGTCCAGGCTGCTGCCCCCGGGTCCCTGTTGCTGCTGAGGATTCGGTTGTTGGTTCGGGTTCTGGTTCTGGTGATTGTGCGGTCCACCGGGGGGCGGCGGATGCTGGTGCGGCGGTCCTTGCCCAGGATGAGCATGCGGATGCGGCGGCAGCACCGGCATCCCATTCAGGTCATAGCCGTGCATCTAAGGGAGAGAGAGAAATGGGTTTTAAATTAGTGAGGGTTTCAGGGAGTATCTTTTCATTAATCTTTTAATGAAAATTGTAGTTTAATGAAATAATTAGCATTTGTAATTTGTATTTGTAAATAAAGTTCATGCCAAGCCGACATGTTGTTAAAACAAAACGTCACAGCTCATGATTAATCACCCATTCATCATCCCCATTGAACTTTATTCATGTCTGCTTTGTAGTTTTATTCCTAATAATTTGTATTTGCTTATTTATTCATATAAATTCCAAACCCGTTTCTCATCACGTTAGAATCTAGTTTGTATTGTGTTGATTGGCTTAAATAAAGCTTATTAAACTTGATTTTAATTTTGTATTAAGTTATTGATTAGTAGACTCTAAGTTGCATAACGATTTGTAGCCTACTTACGCAAATTTACTTTATATATATATATTTATATTTTTATATATATTTTTGTATAAATGATACTTAAAAACCAAGTTTAAGCTCCTTAAATAAATATAAAACATTAGGTTTTGTCAAATATAACCACATACCAAATTTCATAACGATCGGACCAGTATTATGGACACAATATAGATATATATTTCTCTCCGAAATAAGCCCTGTCCGCAGCAGGCAAAAGTAGGCTATGATAAATCTAATTTACAAAGACCATAGCCTATAGGTAGCTGTTCTGTCTAAAATAATATTTTCTAAGCCTCGCCCGCTAACTAGCTAAAGCTCCAGTAAGGAGCCCCCGGGTGCTCTGCCTGAGCACCTCTGCTTTTAATATAATTCTCACCTGATTGACCAGCTGCTGAAATGCGGGCGTGTGCGTATTGATCGCCCCATTGCTGTCGAGATCGGCGTGCAGGGCGAAGTCGCTTAAGGCTTTCCACGGCGGTTGATATGTCTGCACGTCGAGACCCTGCAGATTCAGCGGGGAGTCATGGCGCACCGGCGAGCTGGCGATCATGGGTATGCCCTGCATGGCGCCATAGCCCAGCTTGCGACCCTCCTGCGAGGGTAGATCGAGTTAGACATTTTCGCTAGAGTTAGAGGCCGAAGATTAATACCTTCTCCTGTTGCATTTGCAGCTTCATTTGGATGGTCTTCTTCTTGTCCTTGCAGCGCTTGTTCTGGAACCACACACGGATGACGCGGGGCGAGAGTCCCGTCATCTCCACCAGCTGCTCCTTCATGAGCGCATCAGGTCGCGGATTAGCATTGTAACAGGTTCTGGGGAGAGAGTTGTAAGGTTAATATATATATTTTTAAGCTAAAAATAAGGCTCTAACTAAGCTCACCTGAGCGTATGCAGCTGCTTCTCATTGAGCACGGTCCGAACTCGCGTTGGCTTGCCATCCGAGGGACCCGAGGGTCGCTTTTCCCTAATACTTTTGTGTGAGCCCGATTCGCTGCCAGAATCTGCAAAGGCAAAGGAATTCGATCAATTTATTGGCTATTTTTGGCAAACGCAGAAACACTTTGAAGTGCCGTTCTTTTTTGGTGAAGATTGCTCGCTTGCTTTCGGTTCTCTTGCTTTTATTTTCTATTTCTGTTCCTAGACTACAATTGCACCCAAAAAAAACCGAAAATATATATCGCCAAATGGGGAGATCAAAGGCGCACGCGCATCGATCTTTTGGTAATTAAGTCGTGTTTCACAACCCCCGAAACAAGGCGTTATCTAGTTCCCGATCGTTCGGATCGATCTTGTATGATGTCTATCGTCAAATCGGCGGTGTGGTTCGTTTGAAGGAATTTCGGTCCATTCTTTGTTCTTATCGAGGGTTGCAAATTGCAAAAAACGATGGAGAGACTCTTACGCAAATCAAGGTTACTTTTTTTCTCAGTGCTTGTACTGATTTTCGGAGAAAGAAATTAAATTTGTGGGGGAAGTTAAATAGTTTCAAGTATTTCTTTGGCTTTTATTATGAAAATTAATGGGCAAAGATATAAAACATAAATATTTAATATAATATTTGTAAGGAAAGATAACTTTATAAATATTTAAAGTAATTTTATTTTATTAATTCCCATAATTTAAATTGAATTTCAGTTTCTTTGGCTTTTATTATAAAATTTAAAGGGCAAAGATATAAAACATATATGATTATGTTGTACGCCAAGATGACTTTTTTAATATTTTAAGTAATTTTATTATATTTAATTCCTATAAATTAAATTGAATTTCAGTTCTCCTAAGCAGAAAAAAATTTTCCGCAAAGATTATGTAACTTTTAAATGTTTAATACATCAAGTGTTCAAAATTATTTATAAAGTAGGAAAATATATATTTATTCTCGCATTTTTTAAAATTGAAAATATTTATAATGATTAAATATATATAAATTTGTTATCTTCTTGGCAGAACAAATATTTATAAAGCTAATGAATGAAATAAGACATCGGTCTCAATAATTCTTCAATAACATATAATATTAACTAGATAATTTTATGCTATTTTTCCATATTTAATTGCTAAAATCTCCCCACTGTTCAGCTATTATATCACATGATATTAACCACATTTCTCTCAGTGCCTGCAACTTCAAAGTTGCCGCGATCTGTGCGCGTTTGGCAAACACTCGACCAGACTGCATGCCGTTTTCGAGTTGAGCACAAATAAACGGCAAGTGAATATATGCCGAACTATGAATGACTGGGAATGGCTGGCTGGACTTGACTTGGCTTGGCTGATTGATCATACGACCCGTCGACCCATCGATCCGTCGATCGAAGTCAGTCAAACAAAAAGTCCAATTCCCAAGAAGTTGCTTGTCAATGTTTGCCCGCTTGAACGCTTCAATGCACTGTGAAGTTTTTGTTTGCCCTGCCAGCCAGCTATTGATGTCTGCTTAGAGGAGAACCCCTTGCAAAATAAGGGGGGCTTGGAGGGAAAAAAGCCACACACGTTTGGCATCCATTCGTTTGACAACGCCGCCCCATGTTGATAAGGTTCTAGCCAACTCTCAGCGTTCTCCCTGCTCTATACTCCGTTCTGGTTAAACAATGAGATTATGTTGACGATATGGTTTGACAATTGTCGAACATTGTTTGACGTTTGCCGATTCCTATTGACACTCCTCCCGCTATCTATCAGTTACAAGGATGTAACGCTGTTTTCTTTTTTGTTTTTTCTCAGAACAAAACCCGATGCCGAGGCTTGAAGCTAGAGCTCCATTCACAAGAACCAGACCAATTTGGGCTAATTAGGATTGGCAATCTCTTTTCGGTGGAAAAATAAAAGGGGGGGAAAAGTGGGTTGGAAAATCGCAGGCGATAGTGGAAATGGAAATGGTTTCGGGTTCCTTGCAAGTCCCATTAAAAAAATGTGGAAGAAAGATAACTGGGGATCTTTAGGGGCCTGAACTGGAAGAACATGTCTAGGAGTCGCTAATTACCTGGCTTTTTATAGTCAAGATTTTTATGTTTGAAAGATAAATAATCCTCTAAAATGTAGAGAACATTTTAGCCACTTGTTTATTTCCTGGCTTAATTTTGAGATGAAATTGAAGTCGAATTCAATCCAGAGTTAATAAATGAAATATTGAAACTTCTGAGAAGCTAACTAAAATGAAACAGTATTTAATTACAGTTCAAACTCTCAGAAAGCACACAAAAACCTGACTTTCAGACAAAAGAAGGTACAGCTTCTTCAACTTCAAGAGCTTCAGATGAAGGGTTTGTTGTTATGATAAATAAACAAAAGCCCCAATGAACCCTGTTCTGTTTACAGCAAAAAGCATCCCCAAAATCTCAAGCCCAAAGTCGACACTCACCTGACATTGAACCCAATTCGCTGGAATGGTTGTTGTTGCTAAGGTTGGTATTGTTGTTGTTACTACTGCTAATATTGTTGTTGCTCTCCACCGACGAGGAGGTGAGGCTGCTCTGCGAGGACTTCTCCAGAACATCATGATCCTCCTTGCAATATAAAGCTCCGGCATCGCGTAACGCGAACTCATCACCTGTTTGTCGGGGTAAATAAAACGTTATTTAATGAGTAAATAAAATAATAAGAAATATATGTATATATGAAGAAACCCACCTGGCAGCAATTGCCGCGCACACGCCGAGCAGCGAAAGCACTCGATGTGAAAGATTTTCGTTTTGGCCCGCATCACAAAATCATTTTTGCTGAAGGAGTTGCCGCATTTATCACATTTTGTACCAAATAATCTGGAAAATTAAGGGAATATTAAACAATACAATATATAAGGATATATAATATAAAGAATAAAGGGATATTGTTAGAGTATAATTTCCATGCAATATGATTTATTATTGGTATATATTTGGTTTTGTTTTATATTAGTCATTCAAGGTAATGCTGCTTATTCAGGTAATTATTGATTAGCTCTCATTATTTTAGAGTTGGCTTTAACCCGACTTATTCCAAGCAGCACTTAAACTAATTAGTAAATGGCAACAAAATTTCCATTTCTGGTTTTAAATAAAATAATAATCCATAATTATTGGCTCTCAAATAGAAATTACCTAAAATATTATGTTGAATCACTGTCTAAAGGAATTTTTAATAGTTATTTGACTGTTTAAGTATAAGCAATCAAACAATCTTCTTTTTTTTTGTGTATAAGTTGTTTTATATCTAAACAAAGTTAAAAGAAAATTACATAAAAAACATTCTGGAAAGTATTAATATTTAATATATATTAAAGAAAAAATTAAATATCCTTTTCCCCTTACCACAAATTGTGTAGAAATATGAATAAATAGGTATGAAATACTTATAAAAATCTACCAAATTATAATCTTTAAAAAACTGTTCTTCTTTTTAATAAAGATGCAAGGATCTAGCAGACAAGACTCCTCTTTAAATAACGATTATTATTAAGAAACAAGATCCCCAATAATCGCAGAGAAACCCCATAATTAAAGCCTTGTAAACAGCCTTGAATAAGTTCACAAAAAGGCCCCCAATTTATAGAGGGGAAATATAGAGGAAAAATACGAAGAGAAGCTCGTTTATGGCTATAAAATAAAAATTCTTTTGTCAGCCTTTTGCCGACGTAGCGACTACATCGATGACTGTGAGTCGCATGCTCATCAATCATCTGAGCGCGCCGTGTGTGCGGTGTGTGTGTGCTGCTGGTGGAAAAGTGTTAATTTATAGCTTTGCACGTGTTAATCAATTATTCAAAGATTTGCATGGCAAATAGTTGCGACTTTGGTCGCCGGTCGCCGATAGCCGGCTTTATGATGGCAAAAAAGCACAATCAAATAATAAAAAAAAGAGAGGCCCAAACACGATGGTTGTTGTTTCTATTTTTTATTGCACGTCATACATTTAGCGATGATGGAACCCCACCAAAGTGGCGGCTACCGGACCAGCTGTTGTGATCAGAACCTATATAGTATAGCCTTTAGATCTCCGTAAATCTGGCATCTGTGGGCTAATTGGCTGGGCTAACAAGGCTGGCTAACGAAGAAAATAATAATAATACTCGTAAATAAAACGTTTGCCGGACGCTACAATTGTGGAGATGATGAAAATGATGAAAAGGCCAGGCGCATGACACGCAGTGTGTGTTTCGAGGGCTGGGCAAATATGTATCTTGGTTCCAAATCGCTTGGGTTGAGTGGAAATTAGATAATGTTTTGATAGTGGAGGCTACTTATGGGGTTCCCTGACGAGATGTATTGGTTTTCAGGGTTCAATGGGTTTTTTTTTTTTTTTTTTAACAGGGAAGGGTATAGGTAAACAGGTTGGGAGTGGATTTTTACTTAATTCTTTTAAACACATTTTTTAAATAGGTGCAATTTATGCATTTTTTTCTCTATTTATTTATCGACTAAATTCATTTATTTATATTTTATATTTATATATTTCTTATACAAGGTGATTACAATAAAAATTTATTTAAGCCTTGTAAACATTATACAAAAATTATGCTTGTTAACAAACATACCTATAGCATACTCGTATATCGTTGATTTACCCTCGCTTTAACCATGATTTCTTATTTATTTATTTATTGATCCATTGGCTATAAACTCACCTAACATAATCACGCTTGCAGTAGGTTTTGCCATCGCGCACGAAACACGTACAGCTCTCGTCCAGGAATTGCCTGCACTCCTGGCACTTCAGACACGCCGCATGCCACTCGAGATCGGGGGCAACGCGCAAGATATACTGATCGTGTATTTGGCCGCCACAGCCAACGCAATGCGACAGGCGTTGTTTTTCTGCAAAAAGAAAATGGGAAAAAAGGAATTTTCATATTAGTATTTATGGTTTTTTGTGACACAAAAAAATGCTGCCAAAGAGAGCAAAGTCTGGATTGATTTCTCGTTGAAAAGTAATAATTTAAACAAGAAGTAAGGTGCTTCTTAAATTATTTTTATCTTTAGCATTTGCTTTACAAAATCCACAACTGAAAAAAGCCCAAATACTTTAAAATGTAATCCAAACAAATAAAGCTTAGCCGACGGCAAAAAGTTGCAGCCACTAACTATCTCGTTTCACTTGCCACTTTTCCCTCAATTTCCAATTTCCCCGCTTATTTTAATTAGCTCTGCCTTTTTGTTGTTTTTGTTGTTGCGTTTTTTATTGCAGCAAAAACTTAAATTCATTTTGGCAATTATGCCTTTTGGAAACGTAAACAAATAGCAAAGTGAGACAGCAAAGACGGCGCTAATTAACAAACTGTTATCAAATAATCCCGAGTTTTTCCCTCCGGACGGCGAAAACGGGGAAACTTTCTACTGCCAAAAAGTTTTTCCCTTTCTCGGGGCGGCGGAGGGCGGTCTTTGCTGTGCTTTGCGTTTTTCCACAGCGCAGAGAGGGAGGGGAAAAGCGAAGGAAAACATTTGAAAAATTCATAAATCCTGGGCAAAAACGCAGCAACCATTTTCAAGTATTTAAGTTGAGTTTCCTCTTCTCTTTATATTTTTATATTTTATTTTTTGCTGGCCAAAAAACTTTTCCTGGCAAAAGGAGCGAACAAGGAACACAGAAAAAAATCAATGCAATCATTCCCACATTATGTACAAGCCCCGCCCCATTTCTACTCCGATTTTCCCCCATTTTCCCCCCTGGATTTTCCACCCAAACCCTCAGTAAATAAAAATATATGTGCTGCTGCCTGTAATCCTTGGCAAAGGAGGCAAAAAAAAAAAAAACAGAAAAGAAGGAAAACTTTTTCCTGCTGCTGCTGAAAAATTAAGAAAAACTTTGACGCGCGTTTAGCACGTTTTAAATGTTTCGTTGCCTCACGCACACACACACACAGCACACACACACACCGCACACTCACACTTTCGCCAGCACACACAGATAAAATCTGTATCTGTTGCCTTGCTTGTATCTTTGTATCTTTAAACGTGGCCGCGTATCTGCCTGTGTGTGTTTTTCTTGTTTCTTTTTTTTTCGTTTAAGGGGAGTGGTTAGGGGCGTCCAGGGGGGCGTCCAAAGGGGGTTCAGGGGGGGCGGTAGGTGTATCTGTATCTTGCGTATCTTTCGCACTCGCTGTAGCTACACATGAATTATTTATAAAGGCGGAGCAGACAAGTTGCTGGCTGCTGTCGTTGTCCGTTGCTCTTGTTGTTTTTCTTATTGTTGTCGTTGCTGCTCCCCCGGTTATATTCTTTTCCTTATTTTTTCGCCGATTTCATGTAGGTTTTTGTATTTTTTTTTCGGTGCTTTTGGATGCTCTTTAAAGCGAGTAATACGATTTTTGAAAGAATGTAGTAACAATTAAAGAGCGGAAATGTTGCAAATATATACAAAGTTAAGCCTACTTCCTCTGTGTCTGGTAGGAGCTTTAATTTTGTTAAGAATCCTATCTTTTACACATTTTCAAATTAAAAATGTCTGAATTTGTTTAATTTTAATAAGCATTTTTAATAGGCATTTAATTTTAATAAGCATAGTTCCAAAATTAAATTTTTGTATTTCTTTTTTTCAAAATTTTGCTGTCCTATTTATTTTTTCCATCAAAACTAATTTCCTTTATTCAAAATTCTTCATAAAGTAATATTTACTACCCAAAATGTTCCTGCTAAATTCCGCAAATATTTCCCCTAAAATTTTTAGGGTATTGTCTAAGCGCGCTTTCAATCTGTGAAAAAAACTAGAAAGCCTTCGCACTTGGCTTGTAATTTTTTTTTCTTGGGTATTTGTTGCTCTTCAAGCTGCAAGTACCTTTGGATTCGGATTCAGACAAGCGGACACACTGACAGCTGGACGGAATGGGGGACGGACAGAGTGAGAGACTGAGGGACTGACAGACGGACAGCCGGCATTTACTTCCATGTTTCAGCCTCCAATTGCCGAGACTCTTTCTCCATTCTCTCCTCACTGGCAGTATCTTTCGTGTAGCTTGGGGGCATGTGTGCGCCTTTTTCTTGTTTTCCTTCTTTCCTTTTCTTTCTTTTTTTTTTTTTGGCTCTTTCAAAATGTTGCTATATAATACTACCCTATATAGACATGTGTGATTTTGGCTGACTGTGTGTGTCTGCGTGGTTTTTTTTTTGGGAGCCACCATTTTTGCGATTTTATTCTTTTTTTTTTGAAGGCAGCTTCTTTTGTTGTGTGTCTGCACGCTAAGAAAAATATGTGTGAGAAGAGATTGAGCTCTAAGAGATTCAAAAGATAAACTTTATTATATTATGTTGGTCTTAAAAAATATGATCTTGAGCTTTGATTATATAAATTTTACCTTTACAATAGTTGTTTTTGTGTTACAAAATGAATATAATAAGAATAATGATACATTTTATCAGGCGTGACATGTAAAACATTTTACGCCTACAATTTAGGAAAAAAATGTCTAAAATTATGCAATGAAAATGGTATAACATTTTGCGGCATACTTTTGGGCCAATTTTTAAGAGGTTTAAAATCGACAGTTACTTCTGTGGCCTCACCTGCGGTATTATTTGAATATTTTATATATGTAATTATTATTTTGTAACAAAATAATTGTAATTATTTTTTCTTTGAGCTTTTCCTCAATTTTTTGTTGATAATTTCCCTCTTTGTTTTGGTGTTTGTATAAAATTCTGACATTTCGCATTTGGGATCTATGTATTTCCTTGCTGCTGCTGTATTTTTTTCGCATATTTTTTGTTCTTTTCGACAGAGATAGGGATTGGGAGCTACGCAGCTTGTGTGTTGCCTTTGCCTTTGCCGCTGCCTTAATGATCCTGCGCAGTTCGTTTTCATTTTTCTTTTGCCACCCACACACTCGCACACACACACACACACCCATCCTGGCACACAGATACACCCGCAGCCATTATGGCTGTAATGGGAATTTAAGCGCAACTCCTGCGCCTGTGTGCTGCTTTTCCGTTTGAATGAGGGGGGTTTTTCCGCTTTTGCGGCGTATCTTTTGCATGTTATGTTGCCATTTTGTTGGTGGCTCCCCAAAAGGGAGAAACGAGAGCCCGGAGAACGCACCACCAACCCCCCTTCTGGTTTTTTTTTCTTTATTTTGTATCCTAGGGGTTGACGCGTCGCGGTTCTTTCTGTTTTTCGCTTTTTTCGGGTGGAGGGGAGGCCGCAGCCGAGGCCGAGGCCCCAGCAGGCACACATTGGACCAAAATGCAATTTTGTCTCGTGTTGTCGTCTATGAATTTTTGCGACTGTGTGTCGGCGGTTGAGGGGGGTTAATGTGGCAAGGCGGGGGGGGTTAAAGGGGAGTGGCAGCGGCTGCGGCACATGCGGCCACTGCGGCTTTTTCACTTTTAAACGAGGAAAACGCTTCCAAAAGCTGCGTGTTTCCCATTATCGCCTGTCACTTCGTTGCATCTCTCTCCTCTCCCGTTTCTTCCTCATTCATTCATTTTTCCATTTCCCCAGTAGAAGTATCTTTTCCATTTAAATAACGAAACATTTTTCTCTCCGTACCGCCAGCACTTGATCTGCCGTGTGCCGAGTGTACATTCACGTTTTATGCTTGAAAAAGGTGTTCAAAAGGTGTTTTAATGGCCGCACCTTTTTGGCCATTGCTCTTGACCTCGGCAACCTTTATGTGAGTTTGCACATGAGGTAATTGCTTGGCGATCGGAAAATCTAAAGGGGATTTTTCTGTGCGAAATCCAACAGCTGTTCCTTGGGCTTGGCCTGAACTTAGCTTGACTTAAAAATTGATTTTAAAACTGGGCATGAAAAAGGGGTCTTTAAAGGGTGATTTAAAATTTAGTAAGTTCGTTTTTGGAGTGAATTTGCTTACCTTTAAGAATTTATATACGTTGCAGTGCCAATTTATTAAAATGTTCATTTAAATACACTTTGTTTTAGGCATTTTAAATTTAATTTAAATATATACGTAGTTATATTTTCAAAGGATAAGTATTTTTAAGAAGGTATTTAGGGCCGACATTATGTCTAGACAGTTTATAAATAAAGTATGTGAGTTTTACTTATAAAAGAAATGCCTTTTAATTAATTTAAAAAGGATTTTAAGCTTATATGCTCTCCATTTTGTAAACTTAATAAGGTAGACAACTTCCTATATCAGCTTCCCTATACCCAAAAGTGAAAGAAAGAGACATTTTTTTGTATTAAATTCTGTTTAAGGAAGTGTTATTTACACCTTCTAGATTTATTCACAATTTAAAATGAATATTTTTAAGTCCTTTAATTTTATTTCCCTCTCACTAAAAGCCTCCAAGTAATTTCCCTCTTCAAGTGAAAGCTTTCTGGCTTTAATAAGTCTATCTTTAAGTCACTTTTATCTGTGAACTGCACGCGTGCCGTTCCATGTTCTGTGATGGATAGATGATAGATGACTTGGACTTGAGGTATTGATCTCTCCATGGCTAAGCAATAAGCACATATCGGAGTCACCTATATACACAGAGAAAACGCCCACCAAGAAGTGAGTTTAAAAAGATACAGAAGATGTCCCTCCATTTTCCACTGCCCCAAGCCCCTCTAACTCTTGGGCTCCGCCGGCGCCTTATCGATGTCGGCAATCTTTCAAAGACCAAAAAAAAAAAAAGAGGAGAAAATAAGAGGAATAAAGGGGGGAAATGAGGGAACAAGTAGAATTGCAGTCAAATCAACTCGGGCTACTTCACAGATACAGATACAACGCGCCGCACGCACACTCGCAGATACAGATACAATGCAATGGCTGCCCCAGCATCTTCTTTTATTTTGCTTTTTTCCTTTTTTTGTATCTTTTCCTTACTTTCCTCCTCCTGCAGCTTGTTGCTGTTGCTCGACAAGGGGCAACATGCAAAATGCAAAGCATCGATAAGATACGTTTTGGTTCGCTTTCGGTTCTCGGCTCTCGGATCTCCGCCAACTCCACATACGAGCGTGGAGAAGAGGCGCAAAAATTATGGAAGCTCCGCCGGATATGGGCGCGATTTCAAAAGCAACTACTGTTTGGGGTCTCCGAGGAAGGGTTAAGGGCAGCGGGGGCCAGGCAGTTGGCGGGTTAAGGGCACCCTTTGATTTATGGCATATTTGTTATTAAGGTAAATACAAAGCGCAGTCACACACAGTCCCGTCGAGGCAGTGCGGCTTTTTAGTGGGATTCGGGTACGGGTAGCAAGTGCCGCTTCTTTTTCGGATTTAACTAGGAATTTCACATGATCATAAACCATGGGGGTACAGAGTACGAAAATATGTAGTATGTGGATTGATAACTTCAAGCTATTTACTTTTCTTGCTTTGGGTAAGAAAGTATCTTTTTTAGCGGCTTTAATATTTAGTTAGGAAAATTTGTAGAAACTTGATATTTAAATTATGCAATGTTCCGACTGAATCTAGTTAGGGATTCTTTGTGCAGCGTAAGCTAGACCCTGCTAGGAATTATAGAACAAAGCCCTCTTGTGCTCCTTGAACTTCTTTTATTTTAAAGAAATAAGATTAAACCCTTTATGACTTTTAGACCGATTTCGACAGATATTTCCTGTTTATCAAACTAAGAAAAATATTTAATTGATATTGAACCATGATTTAAAAAAATGAAGAACAAATTTTAATGTTAAAAGTCTTCAGAAACCATGGAGTTTTTTTTTCTGTTATGGAGAAATACTACCAAAGAAATCAGAGGCTGGCACAGAGCGCGTGACTTCTTGGAAAATGTGTCATTTTTCCTGGAAGCCCTTGCGGGATATTTTTATTCGATGTTGGAGTTGAAGTCGAGGTTCATTCATTTCTCGCTTCCTTTTTCTCTGGTTTTTACCTGTGTGTGCGTTGGGAACGATTTAAAAAATTAATGATGACAGCGCGGAGCGAGGACGAAACTTCGGAGCGAACACGTGCCCCTTTCTGGATGTTCCCTTATTTTTGTTCCCTCTTTTTGTTTTAGGTTTCTTTTTTTTTTATTTTTCCTCGCCGGACAATTCGAATTCACATTTTGACAGACTCATCAATTTTGTAGATACGAGCGAAGCACGGATATAAAGGAGGATGAAGGGTTTTGGCCACTGATTAGCCCATGTTCTGTTGGCCCCGGCTATTGTCTTTCCAGCGCGTGGGTTGCTGGATTGTTGGCCAGTCAGTCCCCCGCCCGGAACCGCACTTCAAAGGAAGTTTTGCGGTCTGGACTGTGTGATTTGTTTGTCCTCCGGATTTTGATACCTTCAATTGTCATCTGAATTTTGCATTCTCCTCTCACTTACCGCCTGACTTAAGTTGGCTTAATTAAGTGCAGCTTGTGTGCAGTCTGTGCAGTTGCTTTGACAATGGAGCCCAGCATTATCTTAATTTAGCCAAGAGCTGGGCCACTGAAAAACACCCAAAAACCCCGGGTCCCCAAGTTTTCTCGATCGATACTGTGTGTGTGTGTGTGCCTGTCTGTCCATCCTTCTCCGGTGTCTGTGTCTGGGCATGAATTTGCCTAATTAATTACACAAAACACAAACCGAAAAGGGGTTAATACCAGCAGCAGGAGTAGCAACAGATTTCAGGCTAAAATAGGGGAAGAAAATCCAGATTACACTCGATTGTTGTTGATTTCAATTTAAGGGAAGATGAAAATGCTGCTGCTGCTGCTGCCTGGATTTTATGTAGCGATAAAATAGCAACTTTGCTAAATTATCTCAACATAAACTATGTTGCAAGTTAAGGCAAAATGCTGGGAAATTGAGGAGATAAATGGGCAATGCTGGACAAAAATAAATCCCTTAACGGGAGCAGAGATATATAAACAAGTTGTTGTTAAAGCTTATTGAAAAGTTAAGGCTGTGAGTTACACATTGTAAGTATTATTTACAAGCAAGAAAAATAGGTTATTTACACATTTTGTGGCCTTATAAAATTTTAAAGAAAATCATTAAATATTCATCGATTAAAGGCAAATGGTAAAATATTTAGGACAGCAAATGTACACTTGTTTATTATACATTTTTCTAGTAAATCTGAGGTCAGTATAAATTGATCTAATAATCCTTAAACTAATTTTCTATCAGTGAATCTTAGGGGATAACATTTTTCTCTTGTTTTCTTTTTTAAGACTTAAAGTGAATGTGCATTCTAAGCTTAAGTAAATACTTATTAGATTATAATATTTCTGAGTTAACTCTGAATAAATCTTTAAGGAAGTGGAAGTGATTAATAACGAATTTAGGGTTGAAATTATAATTATAATTATAAATTTAATTTATTCATAAACTAAAAAGCTTTTACCCTCTATCTCTACTTTTATTTGGCCAAGATCTCAAATTTCTGCCCAATTTAATTTATTTATAAACTAAAAAGCTTTATCTTCTATCTTAATAATTTTATTTGGAGATCTCAAATTTCCGCCCAATTTAAATCCCTTTTCGTGTCACGCTGCCATCTCCCTGTATTCCGCCGATATTCGTATGTGTAACCCAGCAAGCGCAGCCAATAACCGATCAATGCAAACTGACTCTTCTCCTCAAATATGTATATATCTCAAAAAAGAGGAAAAAAAACAGAATCAACAGAGGAGAGGGGGTCAACGAAAAATAACAAAAAAAAAAGCAGAAAAAAAACTCAACCAAAAGAAGCCGCCGCCAGGCAATCACTTTGAAGTGTTTGATTTTCGAATTGGCCGTCGCAGTTAACTGAATTCGTTTGTTGCTTTTGTTGTTGGCGGCGGTGGTGTGGCCTGTTGTTGGTAGTTGGTGGTGTAGGCTGTCGTTTTATTGAAGCCAAATTTGAATACTCGACAAGGGGAGATGCCATCGGGCCTCAAGCATCGGCCATCGGAGGCTCGAGGCCGGATTGCTGCGTGGCTGCCGCTGCCGCTGCTGAAGGCGCGACATCAAAGAGTGCCTGGACTCAAAATGGACATGGACACTGCAACAATTTATGCCACATCCACAACCACAGCCACGACGAGAGAGAGAGAGAGACGATGCGATGTTGCCTCCGTGTGCTGTGTGTTGCATGTTGCCATGTTGCAAGACGGCCAAGAGGAACGGAAATGACCTTTTTTGTGTGTCGGCGGCTGAAAACAAAATGCCGATGTGCCCGAGAACTTGAGTCTCTGTACGGGGTTCTCTTCTAAGCACTCTAAAAAAATTAGGAGTGGCTATGGGAAATTATCATAGATATGAAAGAAATAGATTTAGGTAAGTATTTAGGTGTTTTCAGTATATTTCCAGGACTGAGCAATGAGTATAGGCATGGACATTTATTATTATTAATAATAGTAATAAAAATATATTGCCCTAAATACATTTAAAACAAATTAAAATACATTTAACAGAAACTAGAAAATATTCTCTTACATATGACGTATTTTTCTGGTACATTTTCGTTCGCTGAATTTTAGTTTTACATAAATAAGTTGTCATTATTTATTGACAACCAGAAAGTAACATAAGACTGTCTAAAAAAGGTCAAAAAATATATTTCATTTATAATTTAAAACCCAAGGAAGGTTCTCTGTGATTTTTTTCCCAGTGCTATTCCCGTCTCCTAACCCTTGGCTCCTCGGCCCTCTTCTGCTGCATGTCGCCGACAGATGACAAGAACCGATAGTGTCTTTTTTTATTCGAGAGCCCCGGACTGCAGCCAGAACCCGTCGGAGTCTGGGCTTCTCTTTGGGCCCGGCTAAGTGATGATCATGATGGGTTATTAGGCAGGTTGCGTTGACAACGCATTTGTCTTTCAATGGGGACGCCGACGCAGTCGCAGACGCAGACGCAGGATTCTTGACCGGCGATAAGCGGGCGACATTTATTTATGGTGTTTTAACACAAGGCGCCCCCTCTCGAGGCCAAAGCCAGAGCCCGAAAAAAATCAGTCAGAGTTCCAGTAAAAATAAAATTAAAAACAAGACAGACACACAACGCACCTCGCGCTCGAAAGGAGAAAGCCAGTCAAAGTGTCAAATTAATGTCAGTAATGAACAAAAAGATCTACTCAAAAATCGTTGACTTTGATTTGACTGCAATTAAAGAGAGCCCCACACACACAAAGAAGAGAAAAATCCAAAGAAAAAATCCAGAAAAAATAACAAACATTATCCAAATGCAGTTTAACCTTTTTTGGTTAAAGTCCACAACGGGTTTTGTGGTTGTAAGAAATATTTTTTAATTTATTTGATTGTTGATTTTCCAAGTGACCATTTTTTTTTGCCAGCTGCGCATTTTAGCATTTTTTGTACATAATTTTGTTTGTGTATTTATTCCCCACGACTTTGATTTGCATTTTTCTTCGTTTTTTCCCCTCCATATTTTGCCATTTTAATTTGTCTAATTTTTTATGGCTTTCGGATTATCATAAATTGCTTTCGGCTTGCGGCTAATTAGAATGTGTGCGATTTGACCACATTTTTGCCTGGCTCGTTCTCGTTTTTTGTGGCTCCGATATGTTGGCTCTGCTCTTGTGTAAATATTTGACCTGATGCGTGTGAACTTTAACAGTTTTTATGCTTTATTTGTCGCAAATATTGCGCAAACACGACAACACCAGAAAGGTTGGGTGTCCACAACGCCCCCTTCGCTGCCTCCTTTCCCTGATTTGTCACTGGTTTTTCGCTCCCCCTCCCTGACATTCTCGTTTTGTTTGCCTTTTGGCCAGGTTCTCGATGCTATTTTGTTGTATTTTTTTCTTTGGTTGTTTCTGCGCTTGCGCGCACCTTTTGCACTTGAACATTGTCGCTGGTTGTAGTTGTAGTTATTCTTGTAGTTTGTCGCCTGTGTTCGGAGGAGGTTGTTCCTGATTCAACGATATATTCTTCGGATTTTTCTGCGGCTTGTGACTTAAAAAATGCCGCAGATTTTCACTAATTTTGGGTGGGGTAAGAATAAACTTTAATAAAATTAAGAGTATATTTTTAAGGCTTGGAATCTTGTCCATAAAATAGTTTAGAGTTCATTTATATATTTGAAATAAAAGATGCAAGTTTAGCGATGTTTCTATGCTGCATTCTATGCATTTTCTCTAGTATTTAAATATACATTTATATTTTTAAAGATCTCTGTATATTTGTTAATATTTATTTTTGGCGTAAAAAAAGTTTTGATAGTTCTATAAATATATTCTATAGTTTTAAAATACATTTCTATATTTTTGACCCCTTTTGGATATTTTTAAAATATATTATTTTTATGTAAAAAAATCCTGATAGTTCTGTCAATATTTTCGATTCATACTTTACATAGATAATATTTTTGTATCGACGCCCAAGCTTATAGTCAATAATTTTATAGCAATATCCATTTAATTCCTACATTTTTAATCACAGATTTATGGCAGTCTAGAATTAATGTCTTATATTTAAAAATAAAGCCTAAATAACTACTTTAATTACTACTTACTTCCCCCAACCTAAGACTTATCCTCAACCTTTTTAAAGACAGCTTTCCTTTCCTTTAAATTTTACAACTAAAAGGTATTTACCGCCTTAAAAAATTCCCCAAGACCAAGTGCATTCGAGGTGTGGCTCTGCCAAATCTGACTCTGAATCGGAATCGGATCCACCTTTAGCATATATGTACATATATATAACTCTAGGCGCAGCCAGCCTGACCGTTATAAAAAGTTAAGACCTCATTAAAAGACGCCGCCTGCTTTATGGCACTCGAAGATCGAGTTGCCCATTTAACGCGTTGCCCTGCCTCCCTGGAAGGTCCTGAAGGTATCCATAGAGTATTTAAAACCCTGGCCGATTACGCACACGCAACTCCAGAGAAAAAGAGGAGAAAAAATCGAAGAAATAATCGAGGAGAGGAGGGAGACTGGGGAAAAAATTCAAGACCGCCGACCGCCAAAGGCTGCGAGGCCTGTGTTCATGCAAATTTTTAACTTCATTTCGGCTTCGTTTTGTTAATTAATTTATATTATTTTATTTGGGTGTCGTATACAGCGCAGTCTCTCTTTCTCAGTTTCTCTGTCTTTGTGTCTCTGTGCTCCTCTGTCTCTGTGTTCCAGTTGGAGAGTCTCGAACGACAAATTTATATTTAATGAGCTTCATAAAATTTGAATTTCAAAGGAGCCTTGCACCGCAGCGGCATGTTTCGATACGAGAGACCAAAGACCGCAGTCCGGAGACCACAGAGACCTGGACAAAAAATACACACAGAGATCAACTTGGACTGCAATCAAGGCGGGTCGGTCGTCCCGAGGATTGAGGCTCGAGGATTGAGAGCTGAGGATTGAGGATTTCCGATGCCCGGACCTGGCTGAGTTCCCAATAAATTGCTCGGTTTTATGGCATTTTAAGTAGGCCTGCTTTATGGCTCTCTCGCTCTTGTCTCTCCTCACGATTCTAGTTCTGGTTCTCTGCTGATTCATCCGCGAATCTGGAACCTGGACATGGACCTGTGTGGTCGTCGTCGGGAGAAGAGATGTATTACCCAGAGGTCTACCCACTTTTAGGCGGCGACAAAACGCTCGCCGCCAACTTCCTCATAAATTAAACACAAAAAGGCGGGCAGTCATTGAGAGATCTGCGAAAAACTCTTCTTCAGCTCGGAGTCTTGGACCCGTTTGGTTGGTTTTCAAGTCGAGTTTTTGGTAGGCAACAATTCAATTTGACATAATGAGCCACATTTTGTTTACAGCGGCAACCACATGGCTGCGAAAATATATGTTTGCTGTGGGAGGGATTCATAAATAATTGAGTTTTGTTAGTTTTTTTTTAAATATTAATAATTTTACAAGAGATTAACAGGCTTATTTGGGTTTGATATAAATCTAGTATGTCAAAAACAATTTAAAATTTAAAGAATTTTATCTTATAAAAATCTAGAGATTTGTTTAACCATACAAAATGTTATATATATTTTTTTTAAGGAGTTTATAATAAATTGTAGGTTTGATTTCAATGGCAAAAAATGCTTTAAAGTTATTGTTGATTGTAAAAGTAATCACATTGTAGTTGGTTGAGAATATGGATATGTTTTGTATAAAAATATTTTGTATATTGTGGACTTATCAGGGTATTATATCCCAAAGAATTATGGAGCTTATAAAATTATTTAAACTATTTTTTGGAAGAATAAAGGTTAAATTTCCTTAATTTAAAAATTAATACAATTTGATTTGCTTTTTTAGTATTCCAACCAAGTTAAGATTTAGTTTTCTTACTTTTAAACCTATTCTTACTTGATTATAAAGTTCCCAGTTGACATTTCTGCCACTCTTTATATTTTCTCCCCACTCACAAATACTTTATTGATAAATCCGTGATCTAATTCGAAAAGCATGATTATGATTTCCTCTCCTGCCACGACCAAACGGTGTTTTGGCCATAAAAAGAAAAAAGAAAGAATTAAGGCAGCAACTTGTTTGGCCCGTTTTCCGACCCTCTCGCTTTTCTCTCTCCTTATTTTCCCGTCTCTGGCCGTGTGGCAACATTTCAATTTGACATAATGAGCTGCAGGTAGATGTAGATATAGTCTGGGATGGGATGGGATGGCTTAGTTGTGCACACATAATCATATATAGCATATATACGGGCCCGATTTCCCACTGAGGTGAGTCAAAATATTGTCAGGTAAGTAACGGTAATTGCGGCGGCTGCGGCTACCGTCTGGCGTCGCGTCTCGAAAAGAGATCCTCAAGATCCTCCTCTCCCTTAAGATCCTTAAGTCTTAATAACCGAACTGAGCCTGAGCCTGAGCCCGAGACGAAACCCTGAATGAGTCGCCCCGCGGCGCGACACTCGAAATGGGTCTCGCTTTTCGGGGTCTCGAGGTTGGAAGTCTGAACTGAAGTCTGAGATGAAGTCTGCGGCTCGACGGGCGGTCCAACCTGTTGCCACTTGACATCGAGGCACTGGAGTGCGCCCTAAGTGAACAAACAAGCGCGGTTCTCGGTTCCACCCCCTCGAATGTAATTGGATATGGAAAGAAACTACTGCTGCTCTTCAATTCCTCAATTCGATCTCAATTTTTCGGTTCTGGTTTTCCAAAATTATGCAATCTGGTCAAGTGCTGGCGTCTGGGAATTTTTTGGAGGCGCCAGCGGCTAGTTTTTGAAGTCTCAGTTAATAGTATTAAATCAAAGAGAAGTTGTGTGTGAATTTTGCAGTTTATATATTTTTTTT
>VNJO01007874.1:0-11839 GCA_008042535.1 Drosophila tani
TGCTGCAGAGTTGCATCGAATGCTTGTTGAGGCATATGGTGTTCATGCTCTATCAGAAGCTACAAGCAAAAGATGGTTTCAACGGTTCAGAAATTATGATTTTGATGTGAGAAATGAAGACCATGGAAAACCACCAAAAAATTTTGAAGACGCCGAATTGGATGGAGATGACACTTTGAGTCAAAAGCAAATGGCAGAAATGTTAAATGTTGCACAACAAACAATTTCTGACCGTTTAAAAGCTATAAGAAAGATCCAAAAGTTAAAAAAAAAATTATTTTCACAAAAGAACGCTCATTTCATACCGGTACACCTGGTAGACATGCTGTGATTTATTTGTGAATATTAAACTAGGTTCAAGGGATGGAAATTGAACTTGAAAAGGGAATTTAATGTTATTAAATGATTTAGTAAGGAAAGGTATATATAAAAGGCCTTAAATTGAATTACAAGATGAATAAAAAAAGTGAATCAATGAAAAATATATTTTATGAACTTGGCTTAATATTTTTTATTACCTTTCCCTTATTTTAAAATATTTTTTCCGGTTTTCTTAAACCTTTTCAAACTTTTTGATACCTACAATTTCTAAAATAATATCCCCCCATAAAATCCCATCTAAAAAAATAGAATTCATTGCCTTGGCTTGGCTTAATGTTTAATTTACCGCGCATTATTTCCAAGACCTCCTCCTTACTGCTCCTTCTTACTTCTTTCTGCCGTTCGAACTTGTCGACAATTTATGTATTTTAAACATTTTACACATTTTTGTTAAATGCATCATTTATCTTCCGAGTTTGCCAGAGCGAAGCCGAAGCCTGAAAATTGTAACTCCCTCTGGTAAAAGGGGGATTCACCTTAACGGCGCCTGCTGCTGCTGCACCCCTTGCGTGCTCTGTCTTTTGGCGCACGAGGGGTTTGAGTGGGCCTGCAAAAAGGCAAAAAAAGAAGAAGAGAAACAGAGGCGTAGAAGGCAGGAGGAGGGACCCCGGCGACGTTGCTTCAACAAAATCGATTCCATTTCGACAAATGGGAGAGAAGAAGGCGCAAAAAAACAGCCGAAAAAAGCAAAGAAAGCGAACTGCAGACGGGGAAAAGCTGAATGCGGCCTGCACTTGACTACAGATGAGCGGGGAGAGATATGTACATATATCAGCGGATTGATATATGCAGTAAATATATATAGCAAATGATGTACAGCGCGTCTATATAGCAGAGGGAATAAATTATTGCCCGGATTTCTCCAATAATATTGTTGCAAAATGGATTGCAACCGAAGCGATTTCCACTATTATGTTATCATTAATTGGAAAGTCTTTAGTGAAGAAATTTGCAAATTTACAAGAATTTACAAGAAGTATATCATTGATATTTGAGGAATATTATAGCACAGTTTTTTATTGAAGAAATTTAAAATTGATAGAAGAATATCTTTGGTATTCAATAAATACATTAAACAAGTTTCATACTATAGAAATTGGATAGTTGAGGAATTTTATAATAATTTGAAAAGTTGTATCTCCTAACCTAATAAATATTTAAGAAAAATTTAATCAATTGTTAAGGGTTTCTTCTAACTCCAAAAAATCTGTAAATATTATTGATTTAATGATAAATATAATGATCATTTTGCAATAATTCTTAATACCTGTTAAAAACCATAAATAATGCTTATTTTTGAATTTATTTCTGATATTTTTCCATTTTATATAAGAATTATTAGTCAATCAATTACTTTTCCATTTAATAAGATTTTAAATTTATTGGTAATGTTTAATGAGGCCTTAATTAATTTTCTTAAACAAATTCTTTCAACTCTATATTTTCTTTAATTAATTATATTTGAGATATTGAATGTCCACCCTACCTTTCACTCCACTGTTCTATCTGCACAGTGGTCCCCATTGCATGTTCGTCACGCACTGCTCATTTCGGGTGGAAATTAAAGAGTTGAGAGGGATACGTTTTTCCCATGCTCTCGCCATCACCTGCTGCTCCCACTTCAAAGGCTTCTTTTTTGTGCGTGATATCCTTGTGCCTTGCACGGACCGTTGGAGGTAAGACGCAAAAGGTACTGGTACCTGACGAAAATAAAGCGGGCAAAAAGCAAAGGAAGCTCACCACGCACATACACATACACCCGGACAGAGTTTTGCATCTTTTATTTATTATGTTTGGCAAATTTCATTGCATATTAAAAATGCAATTTTCCACAAGAAGAAGAGCTTTGCCATCGCCTTCCTGCCATCCGGCCATTTATCCTTTACCATCCTGTCCAAAGCTCTTCTTTCCTGCCCCTGCACCCTGCACCCTGAACCACTGCAAGCTTTAAGTTTTTAGGTTCTCTGCTCTGGCTCTGGCTGGCTTTTGTCAATTGTCTTAAACATTTTAATTGCTTTACGTTTGTGTCGTTCTTGTGTTGTCAGGGCAAAAATAATAAACAAGAGAAAGGCGTAACACACACAAAATCCAGTCCCGGGAGAAGTATGAGGAGGTTCCGTGCTGTGGTTTGTCGAGTGGCTGGCGGCTGGCGGCCGTAGATTTTAACCCTTAAATAATAATCGTTTGATAATCGCATTTTTTTTTCGTCTTTTATTTAGGGATTTTCATTCATTTTATTATTTTCTTTGGGAGGGGAAGGGAGGAAGTGGCATTTTTCACCACACACACACTTCCTGAGTGAAGCTAGCGAGGCGCACACACAGGACCTCCCTTTGCTGTTGCTCTTTCGCTTTGCCTTTTAAAATCGATAAACTCATTTTGAAGTTGTGCAAACACAGATACACATGCTTACTTTGGCTACGCTACTCTATACTTTGCTTACTTTTATTTTCTAAGCGCCTACCAACCGCCCCCCGAGTGTGTTATCCAAAAGGATGCCCAAGCTGTAAGGTCCTTAGCAGCTTGGTTTGTCTTTAGTCGTAATAAATATGCTTTAAAATGTGGTAGTTTTAGTTAATTAAATTTATTAGTAAAGGCTTGCAGTCAAAGGAGATTTTATTTACTTTGTTTTAGGAACAGAAGCATCAAAAACTATGCTGTGACTTTTAGTCATATTAAAATAGAGTTTTTCTAAATAGAAGACTTGAAAACAACTTAAATGCAGCCCAAAAGTTTGTCATAAAATATTAAATTGCATAGTTTTCGACGTTTTTGCAAGTGTTTTCAAATCCAAAACTCAAAATTTAAATTGCTTGGCATTTTCCAATCAACATTTGCAATCATAAATATTTGCAAATCTCTCCTCTCAGGTCCTTAACATCCTTTGCAATAAATTCGGACTGTAGTGAGGGATTCTGGCTAATTAATGGGATTAAACTAGGATTGCAGAGACATTTTGTGAGTTACACTCGTCAGAATTTATGAAATCTGCAGAACTCGAACTATTTTCACTTAACTCTGCCACACTGGCTCGTGTTGATGGGAATAGTTAACCCTTGAATGACGCCAGCCAGGCGCCATTCGGGGCTTCCTTTATGCACTCTGGCTGGCATCCACATCCACATCGACATCGACATCCTCGTTCTCGTCCTCGTCCACATCCCAAAGGATGTCGAGGTCCCCGGGCATGCATTCAATTTGTGTGTCGATTACATGAAATGAGCTCTTGGCTGGCCGCTTGGCCGGGAAAATGGAAAAGCTGATGAAGAGCGAGCGGGTTTTATATGCAAAATTAAACCAAACACGGTGCTCGTGTGTCAAAGGCAAATATGCCATTGATTTGGTCGGGAATAAAAAAAACATAAAGGAGTCAAGGGAATGATGAAAATTGGAGCTAGTTAATGAGACTTTCTGGGAAAGTATTATTTTTTAAATAAATTTGTACATATTCCTAGAATTTAACAAATAATAAAGAACCTTCAGATACTTTTAATTATTAAAGATGATATCCCTCTAGATGGATAAACCTTTAACTCCATATAATTTTAAAAATCCTTTCACCCTAATTGTTAATGAAAATTGATTGATTACTTCTGGCAGAACCCTGTTCAATGGTTTCCAATAAACCTTCCCAGATGATAAATGGCATAAGTACTGACTTACTTGCTATTGATACTTATGTACTCTTTGTGGCTACACTCCCCCGAAAATCGCCTGACATTTATCGCCTGCAATCTTATCGCCCTAATAAAGTCCTGTTCATCCCCAGAAATCTGTATATTACTCTTGGTCTTTTTTCATCACTGAATCGCAAACTTTCATCATGTTCTGCGAATCCACCATCCCCTTTGAGCAGGATAACCAACCCCCGCCCACCCGCTGGCTGGCAGGCTGGCTGCCTGGCTGACTGGGCCTGTGTCTCTATACAGTCCTGCCCCATAACCATAACGATTATGTCCGTGCAACATGTGACATCAACAACATCATAACCAAAGCTAAATTGAAGGTCCATCTGCTCTTTCTTTAGAGTTCGAGGCTTATGCTTGTGCTTCTCCTCTGAGCTCGGCGAAAAACGTTCATTGGATTTTCCTTTCCCACCTGCAGTTTTCCTCCAATTTGCATAGGAAAGAGGAGAGAGAGAGCTCCTCTAATGCCCTAATGAGCTTTCCCCTGAAAACTCCATTCTTGTATTTGGCCCACGCGGCGTATACTTGATAATGATGTGTATGTGTGGGGGTGTATGCCTCTCGAAGTGATTAGCGCTTTCGGAATCCTGGAACAATGGACAATCCTTGACCAATGTTAACAGGAGGAAGGGAGCCGTGATGGGATTTACGGAGGATTCCATACAGCGGTTGGGGGGGCACTTTGCCGGGATTTGTAGAGCGGCAACGAAGAGAGAGAGAAAGAGAGAGGAGAAAAAACATTTTCATTACTTTACTGGAGCGGAAATGGCAAATTAACTGCACAAATACAAATACACGTGCGAGTGAGAGCGCGTGTGTGCTTGTATGCTCATTTATTCATTACATTGCCTCCATGCCCAGCCTGCCACCCAACCATCTATCCATACCCCCCGACGACCTTTCAGCCCCCTTTTCATCTATTTGGGGACCAACTCATTGACTTTAAATGCTAAAAGTTGATTTTGACGCAGGGACAGTGTTCATTGCAGTGGAATGGTGTTATGACACTGCATTAAAACCTTCATTAATTAAGGTTTTCAAAAGAGGCTTGACACCAATCATAGGATTTTACCAAAGTGCAAGCACTTCCATTGAGAATTTATATTTTTATGTAAAAAAATATTTATACATAAATATTTAAATTGATGTGACCGTAGTCGCATTTCAATAAAAAGCTAAACCAAACAACACACATTGTTGTCTCTCTAAAGGCTCATATCTCCTCCCTCTAATTATTTAAAACTTTAATGCATTTTCAAAAGAACAGAGATCAGCATATGTATTAAGATAGTTTAAATGGATATTTTATATTTATTTTACGAACTATATTTACAAAATGCTTCTTTAAAGGGATAAAGTTAAATCTCTTTATTTAAAATTATTAGTAAACTTTCATCCAAAAACAAAGGCTTAAATCAAAGTTTTTATAAAAATAAACTTAAGCTCAAATACTCCAAAGAAAGAAGGTAAAAAGTCATTCGTAAGCTCTCAGAAAAAAGGCTTAATTATTTCCAAAGGTCGCACATCTCCAGATAAATTATAGCTTTCAACATAAACGGAATAACGCATTTAATATTCCCCTGCCGTCAGACACAAAACTTATCGCTCTCGTTGCGTCATTGAGGCTGCCTTTGTTTGCACTGTCGCGAAGCTTTTTTTAAATGTTAAATATAAACGTACAATTTCAGTGAGTTTTTCAGAGAAGAAAAAACAAAGCCAAAGGCTGAAGGCTGAAGGCTGTAGGCGATTCGCGAAATGGCAAAAAGGAGACAACGACGACGCAACGTCATCAATGTCAGCGGCGATGACGAAATGTTTGCAAATAAACAAAACTCGCCGCCTCCTCGCAACAAATAGAAATGTTAAATGAATCGTGGATGTGAGACAATGAGTCCATCCGACATGTGCAAAAAACGTTTACGTCTGACTGGGTTTCTTTTTTCGTGGGGCTTTTTTTTCGTATTTTTTCGTATTTTTATACCCTTTGTAGGAGGGTGTTGTAGTTTTTTATCGGAAATATTACAGAGCAATGAAGGCATCACCCTGGAAGGGATATATACATTGTAATGGAAACTATTGCTTTAGTTCTTGAGCTTGTCTTGTAAAAGATTTCAGTCTTCTTTCTGTTGTAGGAATTCTATAGGTTAAAGTGACCACCTTTCCTAAGAAGTGTCAGGGAAACAATTAAAAATTATACAAAATAATCATATTCTTTGCTGCTTTTGAAGCAAGAGAAATTAAAGATCCACAGAAATTGCAAGAGATTTAAAATCACTTGAAACGGTGGTCAAAAGTATGCAATAAAAATTTATGCGTCCGTGATCTGCTTCTAATTTTTTTGTAGCATATTTTTGAGGAAATATTTTGGTGTTTTAAAATTCAGAACGATTTCTGTGGCACCCCTGAGTAAGCTTTTAATCCTAAAACCCCCCCAATAACTCCGATCTCTTTTTAAATAAATTAAAGGTTGATGGAAATTCAGTCATTTGATGATTTATGCTCTAAAATCCCAACTTTAACGTTCGAATAACATTAAAAATCAATTTATTTATAATTTATAGGGTATACATACTTCGATAAGTTTTATATTTTTCTTGAATGGGTGAAGCATACAGTACATACACTATAAAAAGAGATGATTCCGCCGCCGCCGGAAGTTCAAAAGGTGACAATGAGACAAAGAGGAAGGCATTGCCCAAGTACAGTGGGTGCCACAGGGGATGAGTGGCTGAAAGGGTAGCCCAAAGTGGGTGCAAAACGGAGGCGGGGGAAGAACTGGACAATTGGCGGCAGAATTCACTTGAAGCAATTAAATTTATGAGATTGTTGATTTTGTGCTTTTGCAAACTCGGCGGCTGTCGGTGCCGATGAAAGCCGATGAATGGACGAGCGAGCCAACGAACAAACTCAGCTGAGACAAAAGGCAAAGGGTTAAGCGCCCTTCCTGCTTCACTTGATTTTACTTTATTTCATTTTGTTTCGCTTTATTTAGCTTTATTCCATTTGTTTTTTCGCTTTTCCGATACATATACAAGCACGCCCCGATATACGAGTGGCTATAAAATATCTTTGGTTCACATTTAAATCCGTAATTTCAATTCAACTTGTCGTGTTTACACACACAATGCATAATTTATAGAAATTTGTCTGCAAAGCGCAGCGGCAACTGCGACGTTGACTGCTACCTGGCAGCGACAGCGGCAGAGGTAGAGGCAAAAGCAGAGCAGCCAACGAAAGAGAGATGGAAAGAGAGGGGAGGCAGGAGGGCTCATGTAACCTGAAGTCGAGGAACGCTCGGTGGGCGCACAGTGGGCTGTAAAAGTTTGCAGTCAATGGAAAATAAAAAAAGAAAAATTGTATTTAAATTAAAAATCTGATTGATGTGCAGATTTTTTATTCTTTTGTATATTATTTTACTAAGTAATAAATTTAATTATAATTTCTCTTTAAGAACAATGTGGCTCTATTGATTTCAAAATATGACCTGACTTAATTTAATTTTTAAACTAAGATTATTTTTTGGTTGTTCAACTTTCATCACTCACTGTCTGTCCATGGGACAGTCTCTTTCAGTCAGTCAGTCAGCAATCAGCCCGCTCTCCTGCTCCCTCTTATTTCTCTTCCTTTCTCCACCCCATCCCATCTCCCTTCTCAAGTGTCGCATATGGCAGGCAACGTGTGCCGCCGCTCTTACTCACTCTCTCACTCTCTCTCGCTTTGCTCCTCTTCTCCTGCCGGATCCTTCTGTTCCTCCTCCTCCTGATTCGCTGCTGCTGTTGTTGTTGGTTTGGTTTTGAAGCTCCTGTAATGGGGCGCCTCTGCGGTCCAAGAGGGCAGAGGGAGAGGTTAGGGCCCCATATCACAGTGAGAGTGCCTATACATGTAGTGTGTGGTGTGTATGCGTGTGTGTGTGCCAGTGTGTTTGTGTTAAACTCAACGAAGCTTAAAAGCTTTGTTTGCACCATGAACGACTTCAATATTTGTAGTCTGTATTCTCCACTTGATTTCCCAGCCGATGGTATGTAAACCAGAAAACACTGGCTTTTCTTATTAGCCAATTGGTTATACCGATTTTGGGGGGCACTCCCCTGCTGCTTAATTGTTAATATTCGAGGTTTTTAAAGTATTAAAGCCGGGGAAGTCCCTTAGTTTTTAGAATTATCTTATCACATCTTGGCACTTACTCATACTATTTATTTTAAAATAAACTGAGAGATAATTTTGAGGTTTGCACGTATATTTACTCATAAAATTTCCATGTAATCTGAATAAACATATAACAACGTTTGATAAATCATTCCTATAAGATTTACAGTTACAATTAGTCATACCATTACCGAAAGATAATACGTTTAATAGAAATGCCTTTGAAAAGTCTTCAAGTTACTCTGATTTGTTTATAAAAAGTATAAGAAAAGGTCTTTAAACCTAGGAATAATTATACAGGGGTGCCACAGATATCGCTGTGGGTTTTTAACCAATTAAAGTGGCGCCCAAATGTGGGCTACAAAAAGTTCCACCGTAAGAAAAATAAATTTGGGAACTATTTGATTTCTTTTAGACCATCCTTTTATAGATTTCAAGTCCACAACAATTTCTGTGGCATGCCTGCCTGCTAGTAAGTCTTACAAAAATAGTTTTCATTGATCTGAAAACAAGGTAAAACAAGTAGTTGCTTATTATCCCAAACTACTTAAATATTTAAATGCATAAATATATATTCAATTTTCCCATTAAAGTTGAAGAATTTGTAATGGACTTGATGTATGCATTTTGTGAATGCAGAGCAGGGGAGGTGCCCCCCTTTTGGGAGCCCCCTATCAATGCTAGTGGCTTGTTCCTGGGGCGTACCCAAGCCTCCACCCCTTGACTTTCCCCCTCGACAAACTGTGCCATTCTATTGAGTGGCGCGCCGCCCCCTTTTCACGCACGCCTCTGCCCGCGCCGCTCGGCCGAGAAGTGCAAGGAAAGCGAAAACGAGCGAAAATGTGGGGTGAAAAAAAAAGAGAGGAGAAAAAAAAGATTGTTGAGGCAGCCACATAATCCACTTTTGCCCCTAACCCCCTACCCACACCCCCTGGGAAGCCCCGTCCATGGAGTGTGCCTTTTGTTGCTGCGGAGAAATATAAAAAATAATTGGAAGTCGCTTGCAACGATGTTGTCGCTCTCGTCAGCCTCGCCGTTGACGTTTTGCTTGTTAGCTGCACTGTACTCTCTCCCTGGATCCTCCCCCCATTTTCCATTTTCCATTTCCCTATGCCTCCTCCCCTCCTGTGTTTCCCTGTGGTTTCACTCTTTTTTCTTATTTCTCGTTTTCCCCTGCAGTCGCCTTTGATTTGACTTTTGTTTGCTGGTGATTAGGAGCCCAAGAAGTGAAGAAGCTGTTCCCAGGATTTGTTTAAACAATTGGGAAATGCTTCATTGGTTGGCAAATTGGGGTAAATTCGTAGGTCTAAAAGTTAGGGGGCTTGAGGGGGGAAATGTGGAATATTTTAGGCTAAGAAAATATGTTTTAAATGGCCTACAAATTGCATAAATTAAAGCAAGTTTTAAGAGAGTTTATTAATGAAAAAATAGAAATTTCCTTGATCAAATATATAGTTTTAAAAATATAGGAAAATATGATTACGAATATAGAAAAAAAAATTAGAGGTAAACTTTAAATTTGCAATAAAACAATAAAGACTTATATTTAAAGCTCACAGGTCCACCCTAAGCATTGCTTGCCTTGCATTAGAATTCCCAACTGAGAGTTTATTGATAAGGAAAAAATTAAATTTTCTAGATCAAATATTTAGTTATAAAAATATAAAAATATATGATTACGAATATAGAAAAAAGTTAGAGGAAAACTTTGAATTTGTAATAAAACAATAAAGACTTATATTTAAAGCTCACAAGGTCCTCCCTAAGCATTGCTTGCATTAAAATTCCCAACTGGTGATTCGTTTAATATTAAAGTTGTTCATCAATAGGGTACTATAAAAGACTGTAAACGCAAGAAATATAATATTTAACATAAAGTATAACAAGAACACAAGTAAAAACCTTAAATAAAATCAGGAATGTACGGAAAAAAAATCCTTAAACCCAAGCCACTTTAAAAATCTCTCTCCTAAAATTATTCAAAAATTACGATCATTAATAAAGGGCCCAAGGAAACAAGGGCCATTTGCAGCTTCCCCTAATTTGGCTTATGGTTAACCCATCGTATCAAGAGGCAATCTCCAAAATCCGTTGACACTTTCGCTTGACCCCCCGAGAACCCTTTCTGCGTGTCCTGTCATCATCAGCAACTTTTCTGGATGTCCTGCTAAATTAATAATTTTGATTGAGCGCCCCCTTTGGATCTTGACTCGTACTCCCTGACCGAGCCGCCCCTTCCCCCTAATCGTTGTGTTATCCGCCGTGTTTTATCAACACTTTTGCATCATCTTGGGCCCATCGTCGTCGTCGTCATCATCATAATCATAACTATTATTATTAACGGCAGAGAAACGAGCCTATTTAGCGTCAACAAGCACAAAATCGTCTGCTTGGTTGTACACCCCATTCCCTATCCTATGTATATATATATCTGATCCAACCCCCAACCCCCTAGAGAAACCCTCCCTTGAGGGTTTTGGCATCCGAAGAAAAAAAAAAGCAAATTTCCCACAAAACTTTAGCAGGCGATAAAAATTTGTCTACATTAGCTGAGAGAAGGAGGCGAGGGCCGCGCGCCGCACGTTGCACAGTTTTGTGGCATATGCCGCACGATTATACACGGCAAGAAAATTAGGGGTAATATTAAAAAGATGGTTTTTTGAGATTGGTAAAGAAATGTTGTGCCAAAGTTGCAGAAAAGAGCTTAGAAATTATGGATATTAGTTGAGGATACATATTTCCTTTAATTTTCTCATTAGATTCTGTATTTCGGATGTGGAATTTAGTTTTTTAAAGGCTTTTGAGTTATTTATAGATATATTTAAGGTATTTAACGTTCTATTAATAGTTTCTTTCTGGTTAAGCGTATAAAAAAAATGTTAGAGCTGCTTAAATGAAAATTTATGATAATATTGCCTTAAAATACCTGATCCTGCTTTTCAAGCGACTTTAAATTATAGATTTAGTAAACAATTATTTCCTTTTATATATTGCACTAATTACTTCTAGTTTCTACTATTTTTTCAAGTGCATTCCTACTTGTTTAATCCTCCTCTGCCATTGCTTTAACGAAAACTATCGTTTATCTGAAGTTTTTGCCAATTTTTTGGTAACAATCTTAACGTTATTCGGTTTATTCGGTGGTATTTGGCATTCAAGGCAAATATCCTCTTTGGCCACCTTTTGAGCTGCGTGTGTGGGTGCCATTTACAAGGGACAACCGGCGGTCTGCTGTCAACCCCCAGCCCCTACTACCCGTTACCTACCCCTTCAGGAACCCATGGAACCCCTTATTCTCAAACCCTGTGCAATTTGTGGCCTGGCTTTAAGTTTCTGGCTTAAGTGCGCATGTCCTGGACAGGAGGAGATTGTGTCTGCCCGCTGCCTGTTCCGGCTCCTTGCTCCTTGGTCAATTATTGACGAAATATATTTCGAAATTTCCCTGATTCCCCCGGATTCTGTTAATTGCCCCCAAAAGCACCCCTCCCTCTGCCGGCCGCCTTTACTGATCGAATTAACTGATTTCGCAGCTGCTTTTGTTTTTCCGCAAGTGCGTTGACATAAACAAACAAAAGTTCACACACTGTGGCAGCGGAAAGTAAATAAATACGAGAGCCGAGAGTCGA
>VNJO01007876.1:0-46700 GCA_008042535.1 Drosophila tani
GGATGGCTGGGGTCAAGCACGGTGACAGTGACAGGTTATGATGGAATTTACACAGCAGATGATAGATAGATATATGTCTATGGTGGATGGGTTATACGGATGGATGCAGACATAGAGACATTCGTTATACAGATACGTATCCGGAGGAAGTGTGTGTGTGTGTGTGATGACTGCAGGTGAGTGTCTGTCACTCGATAAACGATATGCGATATTCAATATTCTTTTCGGGGTAGACATGTATGTTTATGCTTGGTTAGTAGAATATATATTCGAGTATATATATAAAGGCATTAATATTATATTTGTTAAATAGACGTTCAGGCTTAGGTTGAAGCACGAACAAAAGCGCACAGTAGCGGCGGCAGTTATCGGCTATAGGCCATCGCTGATTGCTGCCAATCGATTGGGCTGCAATCAGCGATCAGCTTCAACCGCATTCGATCTCAATTGGAAGTCAATTCACTTAGTCGTAGAGAGGAGAGAGAGAGATATAGATACATATACGGATATACGGATATACGGCTATACGGATACAAAAAGTAGTAGCGGAGTAGGCACACAAAAGTCGATAATAGACAATCGATAGGCAGTTACGACATTCAGCTAGAAATAATTACCACCTCTCCCTCGGCTCTCTTTCTTTCCAGCTCCTTCTGCTTTTCATGTTCTGCGGCAATGCGTTGTTCGATTTGCACCAATGATTCGCGGGTAAAGGGACGGAACAAACTGCGTTCTTCCTCAGATATCGAGTCGGAATCTTCTGTCATTGTCTATGCGGCCAACGATGAGAGCCTTAGATTTCCAAGGCCTGCAAAAAATAGAAAATAAGAGAATATTAAATACTAAATCTTATAATTACCCTAATACAAGAAATTAAAACAATTTCTACTGATTCTTTTAGGAAAAAGTTATTTCTCTCGCACACACCTTGATGGCTTCGGACAGTTCTCGCCTGTAATTAAGTTACTGAACTCTGCCTGTCCGAGTTTAGTTTTAGTTTACATTAGTTTAATGAAAATTCGCATCAACAACTGAGTCTGCAACTTGCACAAAGTTTCAACGAGTTGATTTTGTTGTAGGTTTTCCAGCCGATTAAGCCAATCTCCGCCGCTTAAGCAGAATTAAAATGTGCGTTTTATGTAATCGAATTGGGGGATGTCAGGTTAAGTTTGGCCTGTCGAAAGTGTTGAGCCTCAAACTGGCTGGCAATTATGAAGTTCAATTGACCTTTATCCATATTGATTTGCAAATTCAATTGGATGAATAAGCAAATTCTCAGCTCAAGTACAATCTGAATAAATTACGTGGACGCATAATTTAATGCGTGAAGCAGGCACAAAAAATAGGTGAATTGTTACTCAATTACTTTGGGTTGATTATTATGAATTCAGTGGAGTAGAAAATGTATTTTGCTGGATTTTACTCAATTGCACTTCATTTGCAAATTATTTAGCCATTTTTTAGTTTATTTACAAGTGGCTTTCATTAGATTTAAGTGCTATTTTCACTTGGAAAATACCTAAAACTTAACAACTAATTTATATTTAATACCTTAGGGATATATACTCACATGAGGCACATGGATGTCGCCTGCTACATTAAAACTACAACTATATCCGAGGCGCCATGTTCGATTAGCGCCCGCCGCTTAGCACGATGCTGCAAATAAATCAATTATAGTTCAGGCATTAGTCGGGGCTTAGGGAATGTATGTACGAGTATAAAAGCGCAAATACGCAAAACCCAATACCCAATACCCAGAACCCAGAGAACATTGCTCCCAGCTGCCAGCGGCCAAATCCCCATATCCCAGATCTAACCCAGGTGGAGGAGACCACAATGGCTGGCTAATTGGATTATTCCAGACGGCGATTCGCATTAAATGAAATGCAATCAAAAGTAAAATGCACAAAACAAAAACAAATGGCCAATCAATAAAAGAGCACACACAGGCCAGGAATTTACATATATGTAGAGCTACAGATATATATGTACATGTGCTCGGAGTGGGAATTCGGTATGTTCCGATTTCGATTCCGATTCCGATTCGGATTCGGATATGGGGCTTATATAAGCAGCCTCCGCTAAGGTCAAAGCACTCTTTTTCCATTTGTGTGCTGGTGTTGGTGTTGCTGCTTTTTCGGCGCGCGCGAGTGTGTGTGTATGTGTGTATCAAGCATAAAAGTAGGTCAGTTCGATATTTCGCCACTCGCACACACACACACAGAGTCACTTCTCCATAAAGCATAGAAGCACAGCACAGCGCTCTTATGCGGCAATATGAGCATATATTTCTGCTGTGTGTGTGTGTGTGTGTGTGTCTGTTTCATGAATGGCAGCTCGCAGCAACTCGCGAAATTCCAACTTTATTTCGAGCACTGTTTGCCGAATTAATTTGCCCAGGCGATGGCGATGATGATGACTCATGCTGGAAAAAAGCCGCAGGAAAAAAATAAAAACGCGGAATTTGTGTCAATATGCAAATTACGCGCAAACACACTCGCAGCAACACACACACACACAGCACACAGCTCACACACAACATACCACACTCTCACAGAAATTCCCGGGAGGAAAGGCAAACGAAAACATTTCGCCAAACTGTTTGCTGGCCAATCAAACCCGAAACCCGAAAAATAATATCGATTATTAAATATGACAAGGCTCCTGAGGCGGCTACTTAATCTTAGAACAACTTTGGGGCTAAAAGTAAAGCCCAAGGAAAAAATAAAATCAAAAACCCAAAAAACAAAAAAAAGAAAGCAAGAGAGAGCAAAAACAACAAAACTGAACGAAGTTCGCATGTTGTTAGTCAATGAATTTTGCATGCTCAAAGAGCGAGAAATTGGGGCTAAAGAGCAACCGGAGCAGTCGGAGCAGCCGGAGCAGCTCTCCTCTGTCGCTCTCACATGCGCCGAGAGAGGACTTCCGCCAAGGTGGCTTGCCGCTTGGCGCGGAGGACTACAACAAGGATAACGAACGGACCATGGACCCACTACAGACTACAGACTGGCAGACTATAAGGAAGCCCCCCCTCTGACAAAAGCCGCCCAGCCGCCCCTCTTCGCTGAAAGTTTGCCCTCCAAAAGCCAGCAAAAGGTTGTAGCCGAAAACCGAGCAGCCAGAGACTGAGACGAGGAGGAGGCTTCCTCGAATGGGGTGTGCCAGGAGAGCCGAGGAACCGAGGAGACGAAATGCTGACGAGGTGACGGGCAGCGGGGAATACCCCATTGATAGTCTCAAGCCTGGGCCTGGGCCTGGGACTGGGCCTGGTTAACTGCGATTTTCACCAAGAAATGGCATGACATAATCGAGCCAAGTTCATCAAGTCGCCCATTTCTCAGTTCGGTACCACGTGGTTCGGATTCAGATTGAAATTTAGCCCAAAAATGTATGCTACATAAAAAATAAACTTCACCTATGCCCTAAAACGGTTTAAAATAATAGTATTAATGATTTTGCCTCATCCTAAACTGTCTGATTTTAAGGGGAAATATTTAAAGCTGCTCTCACAAATATTTAAGCATTTTCCTCAGAAGTTGACGTTGCATTCAATGGCCATCAAGAAGAAAATATTTCGAGGAGACCCACAAAGTATTTCAGCCCTTGTGAATTCCGGTGCAATTACTCGCATTCCATGAGCAGGAAGCGATAAAATGTGGTTTCCTGATATTTATTCCTTGAGCTTAGCTCGTATATTCAAATCGAGCATTTATTTGAACGCTCCAAGGGGGTTTTATTCTATGAAAATACTTAATTTTAAGTATAAGGTCAAATTTAGATTATTTTTTATAACCTTTCAGTGGTAAAGCATTAATGGAATTCATTTAAGAGAGTCACTATCTGTATTTGATATTAGAATGAATAAATCAACCACATATTTTAAACAAAAAAACGAACTAAACTATCTGTTTTTGATATTAGAATGAATAATTTAAATACACATTTTAAACGAAGAAAAAAGTATACAAAACAAATAAAAAGAAGGGGTAAAACCTCCTCAATAAAGGAATAAAGAAACGGAATCGAAAGAATTAAAGGAATCTTAATGTGCCGATTGGCTCGATTACGCTGATAAAATATCTATCGATGTCTATCGCTGAATCTTAGAACTGATGATATTTCGCTAAATTGGAAATTTAATGAACTATTTAGGACAGAAAAATTGAGAAAAGGAACTAATGATAATTCAGGGTCTAATTACAATTTTATAGAAATTTTAATAAAAAAATAAATATATAACCGAGGAAATTTATGAAAAATCATCGATTAATTCGATATGATTAGCTATTCATCGATTATTTCTTAAGGTTATTAAGCCGATTACTTCTCACCAGGAAAATTAAGCAGGATTAATAAAAGTAAATTATGTAATACTCTCTAAGGCCATCACAGAAATAACATGAACAAGGCTGACAAAGAAATATAGAACTAAGCAATGCAATAAAAAATCGAATAAAAATATTATATTATATTTATTAATCGATGTATTTTGTAGAATCTATCGTACCCATTTTATAATTATTTTACTGATTATATCGAGACTTGAAAACAGCAGAATAATGATTTAAAAAAAAAAACAAGAAAGGTGGGATTTCGATTTGTAGCGATTATTTCGATAGGCTCCCTCTCCACTTACCGTTAATCGATGTCTATCGATGTTGTGCTTCGCTGCTCGCTCTATCCGCTGCTGTTGTTATTGTTGTTTCAATTGTTGCTGTTGCTGCTGTTGTTGCTGTTGTTGTTGGTGCTTTGGCTTTTATTTGCTGGTATTTTCTTGATGTTGCTGCTAAGAACTTTAGTTGCTGTTGTTAACTACTGTTGTTGTTGCTGCTGCTGCTGTTGTTGTTGTAGCTCACACATTTACAGGCACCAACACACACGCGACGCACTCACACACATATGTATATGGCATATATGTATATCTATATATTTATTACGGAGACGAAGACGAATAAATTTGAAGCGGTAAGAACAAGTAGAAGATGAATTTGCTTGGTTTTTTGTTTTATTTTTTTTTTTTATATATTTATTAATTTGTTAGTTTTGCTTGCTTCTGTGTTGTTATTATTGTTATTATTGTTGGTATTATAATGGTGTGTTGGGTTGATTTAAATGGGGTTTGGTTTGGTGTTAGCAGGATGCGCAGGATGTTAACAAACAACCAAGACGACGACGCGACGTGTTGCCAAAAATTCTCATCAAACGTTGCGTTTTGTTCCCAGAGCAGTTTCGGTTTATTATTGTTAGTATTATTTTCGTTATTATTATTATTTGTGTGTTGGTATTACTATTATTATTAGTGTTTCGGTTTTGGGACTTTGGGTTTTCGGTATTAATCGGTATTATTTGCCTTCTATTATAATTGCATTTCCGTATTATTGCTATTATTATTAGGTATTATTATTGTTATTATTATTATTTGTGTTCTATGTTGCTGTTTTAGTTTCAATTTCGCCAGCGTCGCCTGCGGAAAAGCGAACAAGTTGATGAGGAAATGGAAATGGAAACGGAATGGAAATATGGGTCCTTGGGTCCTTGGTTTTTATTTTAAGCATTCATCGCGGGCTCGGTCTTTATTTGCACACTCGTTTATTTTATATGTATGATTTTTCGCAATATTTACAATATTTTTTGCCAGCCTCGTTCGTATTTGGTTAATCGTTTATTTAATGTACTTTTGCGATTAATCTGGATTTTTACACACACTTGCTGGCGGGGGCCGCAGCACCTCTCTCACTCTCACTCTTTGAGTTAACAGTAAAAAAAAGGCAGGGACGTTCACGAACTAAGTGTGGCAGCTTATTACACAGTAAAAAAAAATGTGGTAGCAGAGCAGGGCACCAATATTATATATATATACATTTCCTTCTTTTTTTTTTGTTTATGTTTATGCAACGTTTGCGCGCACGTGAATCGCAGAGCCAGAGTTTTAAGAAGAAAAAAAAAAGTACAAAAGTGACGAAAGCGAAATATAAAATAAGTTCCAGCCACTGAGCGAGAGAGAGCACTCTCTCTCTCCCCCTTCCCCTCTTCCTCTTCCTCTCCCTCTCTCCCTTGGAGGCAACTCCATTTTTTTCGGGGCGAAGGCTGTTTCTTGCAGCAGCTGTGTGCTTCGCCGCGACTTCCTTTATTCCGTTATTCCGTTATTTCGTTATTCCGAATTCGCCGCAAACAGAAACAGAAAAACGCCAAAGAAGTGGCCCATGTGTGTGTGTGGGGTGTGCGTGTGTGGGGCCACCCTAAAGCAAAGACTCGTTGTCAACACAAGTTTTGTTGTGCCACTTGGCCACCCCTTTTTCGCCGTCTCTGCCTGCGCCTTTCCTTTCGCCTTTGCCTTTCGCCTTCGCTTCCACTCGCTATCCGTTCGCCTTTGTGACTTTTTCTATTTTTAGGTCATCAAGTTGATGCCTTGCTCGATTCTCCGCTCTCCACTCTACACTCTACACTCTACATAGAGAACTGCTGCAACAGTGGGCCCCATTATTTTTGGGCACTTGGCACCAGTTGGCCTGGCCAAAAGCAAACTGCGTCCATAACTTATGAGTGCCGACCGCGCCGCGCTCGCTGCCTTAAATATAGAACAACAGTTATAATCACAAATCATGCTGCCTGACCCGCTTGGACAGCGACCAATCGATGCACGGATTACGGCCTCCGATAAAGTCCAGTACAAATTCCCCAGCAAATCGGGCAGGAAATTATCCCTTTGCGGTCTCTGGCTTATTATGAAAATTGCACAAATTGAAAAGAAAAGACAGCCACATGTCAATGGCTCACCTCATTCACAGGCTGTAATTTCTCCTAGTTAATACCACTTAGTTTTTGTGTCACCAAATCGGTATATTTCTCAGGCCAATTACCGTAAGGATATGCCGTTTAGCGACCATTTAAATTCACTTAGAACTTTGGTATAATGATGGCAGGACACTTCTGTCAGCTGTCAACGAACCTATTAATTCCCAGCCGATATTATGCAAATTACTAAACTATATTACAATCACTTTTGAGTCCATAATGTCGCTAAATGCCTTCCTAACCACTTAAAGTGACTTTATGTAATTATCGAACGGAGAAAACTTTGTCCACTAATTTATTGGGTTTTCTGAAGGAAATATGAAGCGGATTTTGTCACTAAGTTACTTAAATTCTTTGCAAATATAAAATAAATATTATAGAAGATGATAAATATATAAAAAACTCTAGAGAAAAGAAATGCTATCGATATTATCGATAATCTATAGGTGAGACTGTGCTCGAAGTCTGGTTAGAACTCGAAAGTATGATATTTTAAGCCCTTAAGGATCTTAGGGAAACCCCTGGAAAAGAATGGAAAACTTCTTTGCAAATATAAAATAAATATTAAAGAGAATGATAAATATATACAAAACTCTAGAGAAAATAAATACCTTCGATATTATCGATAATGTATGGGTGAAACTATGTCCAAAAGCAGGTTAGAACTCGAACGTTAAGTTAAACCGTTAAGGATCTTAGGGAAACCCTTAAGAAAGAATGGAAAACTTCTTTGCAAATATAAAATAAATATTATAAAGGATGATAAATATATAAAAAAAAAAATCTAGAGAAAAGAAATACTATCGATATTATCGATAATCTATTGGTGAGACCATGCTCGAAAGCGGCTTAAAACTCCGAAAGTATGATGTTCTAAGCCCCCAAGAATCTAATCCTAGAAAAAATGGAAACCTTATTTGAAAATATTAAATAAATAGTACAGAAGATGGTAAATATATTAAAAACTCTAGAGAATAGAAATATTATCGATATTATCGATAATCTATCGCAGCTTAGAACTCCGAAAGTATGATATTCTAAACCCCTAAGGATCTTAGGGAAACCCCTGGGAAACAATGAAAAACAGAGAGCTAGTCTTTCTAGACTCTTCTCTTCGATCGCTGGTTAACCTTGGCCTCTCGGCCCTAATTGGATTTCCGGCGAGGATCTCCATCTCTCCCCCGCCTGGCTGTTCCGGCTCTGCTTTGGTCACATATGGCTCTTGAACACAATCTCCTTATTGGATTGCGTCCTGATTGCAAGCCCCGGGGAATAGCACAATAGAACCGAGGGCCTTGCACATGCCTCTGGGCCGGAGCCGGGTCCTAGTCTTTTTGACCATTTGCTCGTCACGTATTTAATAATTTATTTATGCGGCAATTTGGGTTATGTAAATTTTTTACACCGAAAACCAAACAGAAGCGGCAGGCAAACACAGCAAGTAAAGGAAAGCCGATTGAACACGCACTGTGACTGCGACTGGGACTGTGAGTGCGATTGTGACTCTCTTCAACTGCGACTCGTCCTGGGGGCAAAGGCAAAGGTGGGTAAATAGAAATAAATATAAAAGTGCCAGAGCTAGCCCGCTGGGCCTTGGCCGAGCCCCGTTCAATACTCCTTTTTTTCTTGTTGTTTTTCCAACTCAACTCCTTGCCTGACGTTTTTTTATAGTCGCAGGACAAACACAAATAGCCCCATGCCCACTAGCACACACACACACGTATGACATTTAGTGCGTCGAAAGTTTTTATAGATTTTGGGCTAAGAAAGGAAAATTTTCGCTTTCGCTGCTTGGCCACAATTGCGTGTCCTTTCGGTTTCAGTGGGTGAGAGAAGGAAACCAAATTGTGGGAACTAAGGCTTAAATCCTTAGCTATTTATGGGTATTAAAAGGGATATAATATTTAGGAATTTATAGGATTCTTAGGAGTTTTTATTTTTAATATTTCCAGGACTTTCTTCCTGGCAAACTATTATTGAACTCAAAAGTTTTAAGGAAACCAAACTAAACTAACTTTTACTATTTTCTTTATATTTTTAAATTTAATATTTTCAAGTTACTTTTTGGTCATTGAAATAGCTCTCATTAAATCCCCAGTAATGACTGTTATAAATCTTAAATGAAGCTGTACAATTATCCACTTTGCTTGCCATTTACTGGGGGCCCTTTTTGGCTTGTAAATGCATCTATAAGTAGCTTAAGATATAAAGATATTTGGCTATAACTTCAGACTTGAAAAGCGTTGCACAATTTCGTATGTTTTTTTGCTTTTTCAGCTAAGCAAAGCGAAGGCGAAGCCAAGGCAATTCGAGGCACCCTTGTCCCTTTTACGCCAGCTCTCTCTCTCTCTCTCTCTCTCTAGTTCTCCGGCGCTCTTTGGAGGGTTCCGTTCCGTTCCTCGTGGCCTCGTCCTCATCCCCAGCGCCCAGCACCCAGAACCCAGCACCCAAAGCCAGTGCCAGTGCCAGTACCCTGCCTCGAGTCCTTAGACCTCCTCGGCTCTTTTTGCGCACAGCACGAAACGCGATATGGCACACGCGCGACTCGATGTGACTCGACTCGACTCGATTCGACTCGAGTCGAGCGAAAGCCGATGCCCAGGATGCGGGCTTTGGGGGGTTAGGGATAAGGAGGACACGGAGGACACGGCTTAGCCAGTTAGCAAGGCGCCCAACTGACTGACTGACTGGCTGACTGACTGACTGAATGGCTGACTGACAAGCGGCCCGCTCGAGTCTCGAGTTAAGCTGAATCCTGTTGTGTGGCGCTGGGTTTTTGGCTTTGGCTTGGCTGGGTCTCGTTTCGAAATCGTTTCGTTTGGTTTCGTTTCGTGCTAGCGCAGACGTCGCATATGCGCGCTCCAAAAAGGAAGAAAGGCTGGGAAAAAGGACATGCCAGATACACATAACCTAAACAGCAGGCGAATGCCGCAGAGTGGAGTTTAACGGGGCAACGGGGCAGCGGGGGGCGGAAAGGCAAAAGCACACAAGCCAGAAAGGAGCAACAACAAAGGACACTCGAGAACACACACAAGAAACCGAGTCACGAAAAATCGAAAGTCCGCGGCACCCCTTACCCCAAAGACTCCTCTTGCCTTTTCTCGTGTCTTCTGTGAGTGTGAGTGTCTGCTAGTGTTGGTGTGCTAGTGTTAGTGTGTCAGTGTGAGTCCTGCAATTTGTTGTAACCATTTTCGTTGCCTACTTTTCCGAGCGCTTTGGCCTAAACAACAAACCAAAAAGTTTCCCAGGCGGTGCGGCTCAGGGGCTTCCCCCCCACTGTGTTACAGTTACTCTGCGTAACACGTTGTGTGTGACGCACACTCACACACCAGCACAGGCACAGGCACAGGCACACTCACACACGCCGCTGCCACTAGGCGTATACGCAATCGTTGCGGCCACATCAAGTATACGCCATGGCGAACACGCGCTTTTACACCAAACAAAAAAGCAACCTAATTCCAAGCCGAAAAAGAAAATAAGAGAAACATATTAATTTATGCTGCTTCTTGCTCTTCTCCTTCTTCTTCTTTTTCTTCACTGGCACAGGCACACTCGCACACACACACGAAACACACACGATGGGACACTTTATATACTTGAGATACACATGTGGCGGCTGCATGGGTTTAGTTTATTCCCTTCTTCTTAATTTTTCTTTAATTTTTTTTTGTCTTTTTTTTTTTGTGGGTCACACTCGAAAAAAATATACAACAAAAAAAGAGGAAAGAGCTGCTGTCTGATTGAAAGGAGGGAGAACTTATGTAAAACTTTCTTTGGACTTGGCTCCGCTCCGCTTGCTTTGCTCGTTGCCTGCCTGCGCACCGCTCAAGGCACTTGTTTATTACATATAAATTTTGAAGGCATGCCGAGTGTGTTAATTCTGTGTTTTCCTTTCTTTTCCTTTCTTTCTTTATCTTTTTTTTAACAGAACCTCTGGCGAGCGGCTTGTCTAGGGCTAGGGCCACTCTTTCTCTTTCGGCCATGTCCTGTGTATTTTTGTTGTCTACTTTTCTGATATTCTCTGGCTGCTTTATATTTTATTCTCTGGCTGCTGCTGCTCCTAGTGCTATTGCTACGGCCACTGCTGCTGCTGCTGCTGGTGCTACTTTTGCTGCTGTTCGTTACCCGTAATCCGTTCGTCTCCGTGGTTTACTGAAACTGTCAGCTGCCGCAGCGCGTGTGCGTCCGCAGAGTGCGACTTTCGTTCAGTTCCGCTCGGCGGTGGCTTCGGCTGCCGCTTCGGCCAGGCTCGGCTGGCTTTCGGGCTCACTCGGCTCACTTCGGCAGTCCGGCCTGTGCCAGTTTCTGCCTTTTTCGGTGGAAACGGACTCGGGACTCGGCATCGGAGAGCGACACACCGCCACTCGGTCATTGGGACAGGCCCAAGAACTCAGGCTCTGGCTCTGCCTTTGGCTTTGGCTCTGTCTTTGGCTTTGGCTCTGTCTTTGGCTTTGGCCAGAAAGGCTGCAAAAGGGACACAGGCAGGACACCGAAAGGAGCAAAAGCAAGTGGCATACGTCAGACAAAGACAAAAGAAGCCGAAGCCGAAGCAAGCACGGCCTGAGTCCTGTGGCTTTGCAAAGGCAAGACCAAGTGCGGCTGCACTCAGGACTCTGGCCATAAAAGGAGGTTTATGGCTGTTAAGAAATAAAATAGTATTTATTATTTATTATTTAAATTAAGACAAGCTTTTTGCTCTAAGAACCTATTTATAATTTATAAATTTGTAATAATTATTCAGTCTTTCTGTCATCGTCTTAACACAAAATGTCTGCGAAATGAGCCAACTCTTTGGCTAATGAATTAAGCAGGGACATAATCCCGGGTCTAAGCCATGCACTTTATTCTGCAGCGGCGCGAAAAAAAATACGGCTTCAACATGGCCCCAAGTGTTATTAAATTATGCTTCAAACGGCAAAAGGAGAGAGAGGAAAAGCTTGTATAAATATTAAGTCCCTTTTGCAGGAGCTGAGCTGAAGACTCGAAGGGATAATTCCACATTTACAGCTTTGTGGTTTTTTTGTTTGATGCAAAAAATTGTTGGAAATTGTCGCTGGCATTGTACTGAATTCAGGACATCAAAATCAGTCAGAGTTTTACATATCGGTCGTGCCATTTTCAGCCCTTCCATTGTCAATTGAGGCCATTCAAATTAAGGTCCTTCCACAAGCAGGCCTTCCAACAACGCATCCTCCGCAAAAAATAAAGCCAAAAATACTCCAAATGGAAAATAGTAAATTACCAAGGGGGATTTCACTCACCCCGTTGGGGTTTTTAGCGTTTATAGAAGATAATTTATTCAAATATATATTTAATTTTTGTAATTGGTAATCTCCTCTGTAACAATAGAAAATACTAATGCGGAATTTATACCATTAGGTATCGATTTGTTTTTATATTAATATTGTGTCATGAAAGGAAATCTAATGAAGTTATACAAGTTATACAAAGGAAAGCAATATGAATAAAACGTATTAAATCTATTTCACAAATTCAAGCTTCCATTTCTTAATTTTAAAATGTGTATAGTAAAAAAACAATACAAATTAGTCGGTTATTAAATCTCTACTTCTCTGGGTAAGCTTATAAATTAATCCCTGAGCCTTAGATATATTTCATGCATTTATTTATTTACCAAATTAACTTTAACCTTAGTTTTTGTGGCTGGAAGGAATTGTACTAACAATTCGAAGGAAGATGGGCTAATCGCCGCAAATACTTAATTGCTTCGCCCCCCAATTAGCCGGAAGTGGTAATGGCCCCCCCGGGTGCCGGCGATCGGTATGCCGTCGAGGTGAGTTGATCTACCTAATTGCGGGGCAAACATTCAAATGTCCTTTAAGGATATTCCAGCGGAATGTGTGTGTGCAGCCGAGGGAATTTGAACAGCGTCGAAGCGGACAAACAATGGCGTCAATGTCGCAACAAATGGCAATATTTATGCGCAGCCCGCAGTCCCACGCCATATTAGCCGTAGCCCTTCGTCCTGGTCCTGGCCTGGGTCTTGGTCTTGGTCTTGGCTTGGTGTTGGTCCTGGTCCTGTTCCTAGTCCTGCTGCTGGTTCAGCTGCACGAGGAGTTGCGGAGGATGATGTCAGCGAGTGTGCGGTGTGCGATGTGTGTGTGTGTGTTTGATGTGTGCGTGTGCGTGGCATGCAGCAGCGGCAGCGGCAACAACAGCACGTACGTCCTCGCTGTGTCCTCGCACACACACACACACCTCTCTCCTCTTGCTCCTCTTGCTCCTTTCCCACTCTTCTGTTTCGGAGTCCCCTTTTTCTTCCACATTTTCACTTCTTCCCCCTTCATTTCGTTTTGCGGCCATTGCGGTTCCTAAAGCACTGAGAAAAATAAATGGAAACATTGCCTACTGGCTTATAGGAGCTTTTTTAGTTAAATATATAAATCTATATTGTTTTTGAAATTTGAAATATGTATGGAACCTACTTGAGGCAAAAAAAGCCAGCTGGTTTTACTTTTGTGAGATTTATTAATTTTATATAATATAATTTAATGTTTAATATAAATATAATAATATATTTTATATTTATAAATTGTGAAATACAAGGCGCCATTTTAGCTTTAATATTTTCTTATATTATTGCTTAGTTTTTATTTATGGATTGCTTTATTATTTTACTTAATTTTTATTATTTATTTAAAGTTAAAGATACCATAAATATCAAAAACACCTGTTTTGAAAACTCCCTAAGGAAATTATTTTCAGGTTTAGTTTTTGTAAAGTTTCTGATAATAAAAAAGTTACTAAAAAGGTTGAATAACTAAATATTTGCTCCCTTCCTTTAGCTTAAGTTTAAAACTTTTGCCTACAACGTATAATAAATAAATAAATCTCTTTAATAGTTCCTTAAATGATTCTTTAGTTTTTATTGATGGATGGCATATTTAACATATATCAGTTCGAAAAGCTAAATTTATATTCCCCTATATCAAAAATATTCAAAACCAAAATAAATATAAGATATACTTTAAGTTTTCTAATAATTATTTAGTGTTTTTTACAATTCTCTGGGTTCTGGTGTAACTTTTTATTCTAAGTGCTAATGTTACTGCTTTTTATTTTTCGTTTCGTTATATTTGTTTTTGTTTTTACCTCTGCCGTTGTTGTTGTCGTGGTAAAATGTAAAAAGGCGCACATTTCATGAATGAACAATGACGACATTTTGACAGCGGCAACGTTTACCTTACCCAACCCAGCTCAACACATCCCTGGATCCTGTGGACTCCTGCAGGAGCCCCCGTACATAATATATAAATATATATATATAAATGGAAAAAAGGGGGGAGGGCAGTGCAGCGGCGGTATCTGTCGTCCATCACCTTGTCAAGTGCGACTAAATTTCCTGTTTCCTCCTACATAAATTCATACACACACCCATGCACACCCACACCCACACCCACAGCCAGCCGTTGTGTGTCACATACCCTTCAATACACACTTTTATCTACCACAATTTCCATTTGCATTTCCATTTTAATTTGTATAAAATACATCGCTCGCTCTCTCCCTCTCTGCCCGATGAGTGCATTTAAATCGGTAATTATTTGAGTAAATTTAGTAAATATATAAAGAGAAATATAAAAGGGATTTAATCAATTGAATTTGTAAATATGTAGTTTCTGAGCTGTTATCCTGTGGCGCTTCCTGCTGGTCGATCTCTCAAATATCTCCGGCTGGGCAAAAAGGAAATTGAATATTTGATTTAATCGCTCTCGGTTATGGCAAACGCTTTCCACTTGCACTTTCCATTCTCGCACCCGGCAGTTATCTTGGGTATGGGGTTTCACTTAGGGGTTGACCTTCTCCTCCCTCAGAGCCAGTGCAGCCAGGACATTAGCATAACCTTACATTATTCACACTGTGCGTTGTCGCCGGATCAAGAGGATGATGATGAGGCAGAAATTTGCATACATTTCGGCTCGTGAGACGCTGGTTCAGGCCTGATCAGGAATACCCTAAAGTTTGGAGGCACAGAAACTAATCAGGAGCACTGAGCTTCACAGATTTTTGCCTGAAATATATATCAGCAAGGAGCTATTCTGTATAATATAAAGGGTATCCTTTGGTACTGTTGACAGCTTGAGGGACTATCGACGAAAGCCCTGCCAAAACAGGGCTAATTATGCCATTGCCAGCGCCATAATTACGCATAATATTTAAGTACACGTGCTGGGGGATAATTGACTTGAATTTCCCTGTTTTTTTTTTTTTCATATTTTTGTTGGCATTTTTTGTATATATCGTAACTGGCAGCTGGGTCGGCGTGCAAGTGAATTTCCTGGCAGATTTTTCAGCGCCTCGAAATGGAGACAGGAAATGAAGAGAGCGCTGCGAGAAGCGATTTGCGAGCGCGCACACACACCTTCCTGGGCGGCGATTTGGTTAGATGATGAGCCCTTTCACCTGCCACCTCCCACCTCCTACCTGTCACCTGACCCCTGCTGCCTTAACCCGCCTCTTAACCCACTGCTCTTTTGCATTGCATTTGCAGTTGCTGCGTCGTTCGTGTGTTGCTGTGGCAACCGTCAACTGAAAACGTCGACGACGAGCGTTAAAATGTGCGCCAAACACGCGATTAAAGGAGGTTAAGGGGGGCAACGAGTGGGTTAAGGGTGGTGTGTGTGTGTGTGTGATTGTGTGTGTTTTAGCCAGGAAATAGGCAGAAATCATCCAAATGCCACGAAACGAAACGAAACGAAACCAAAATGCTTTGCTTTGACTTGTGGCCCCTGCCAACGCCTGCCACTCTCCCACTTTCACCAGTTCCCCCAACCCGCAATCCTTAACCCCCAATCACCCATATCACCCACCACTTAAACAACCCTTTAACCCCCTATGCACCCCCCCATCAGTCTGGGGCCCGGTGCAGTTGCACTGCCAATGATGAAAAAAAAGAAACAGAAAAAAGCCCAGCTGGAAATGAAATTGCCTCATCGGAAAAAAACTGCTGCAACTCCGTTTCAAAGTTGTCTTGGCACGGCCCAAAAATGGAGCACGATAGGTGCACGGAAAGAAATTATAGTAGTTCAATAAAATAAATAAGTAATTAAATAATAAAGTGTTATTTTGTATTGTTTGTAAAAGCTCTTAAAAGACTCAATGTTGGGTGGGTATAAATTAACATAATTTAATAAAAACTCACCAAATAATATTGTCAAGGGGAGGAAGCTGTTTTGCCAGCGAGTTTCTCTGCCCAGCCCCTGCCGGCACACGGACAGCAAGCGCACAATGTTTACTTTCCTTCAGTTCCGACCAATTCTGAATTCTAAATTCTAATTCTAAAGCTAAATCTAGGTTTTTCTTAACTATATGCAATATATATGTAATATTTATTATTTATTTCAACTCCCTATATTCTTCGAATTTAGACTGCTTGGAAATTCCCTATATTTTCTTGCAGTGCCTGCCTGCTGCATTGTTCCTTTCGGGGTTAACTGCAATGCGCAGCAGCAGGCCGGAGAACGGTCAATGGAATCGCATATTATGCTGCACGGGATGGCTATGGATTGGCCAGGGGTACGGAAAGGGGAACCACTAACTGCAGACAGCCGACTGCCGACTGGGACTGGGACTGGGCATGATCTCTGCCCCCTTAAACCTAACCATTTGAGGCTAATGAAATCTCGAAAGTTTATGAGTCGCTCCGAGTGTGGCCCCTGATCCCGCTCCTGCAGGGCCACCTCAGTCAGCAAACAACCAACGAGCGAACGAATTCAATCAATGGCCAAACAACCAAACAGCCGGAGGGGCATTGAAACGAAACTGTTTTCGAACAGAAGCCAACCAACCGGCTGATCAGCGCCAATTACAAGGGTTAACTGTTGGCGTTGTGAGAGTTTCAAACATTTTCATATCAACAGAGTAGATGGGGAACTTCAGGAGATGGCTAATTGAATGCAAGAGGAAGCAAGCCACCTGGTGGCCAGTTCCTGAAGCTCAGGGTAAAAACTGTTTTGGTTAGTTGTAACATATAAATATTACAGTATAAACTGTAAACTCAGTAATTCGATAATAGCAAGCTTTTATTAGAGCTCCAGTTAAGATATAACCGCCAGTTAAGTGTCCGCTAATAACTATCTTGGTTAATTTTCACTCATAAAAGTTAGAGTATATACTCTTAACAGTAATTCGATAGAAGCAACCTTTTCTTAGAGCTCCAGTTAAGATTTATCCGCCCAATAAGTGTTCGTTAAGAACTATCTTGGTTACTTATCACATATAAAAGTTAGAGTATAAATTCTTAACAGTAATTCGATAACTGCAAACTTTTCTTAGAGTTCCAGTTAAGATATATCCGCCAGTTAAGTGTCCGTTAACAACTATGTTCTTTTAATTATCGCTAGTAATAGTTAGAGAAGTGACTCTTAGATTTTTAGATAAAAGCAACCTTGGGTTCGAACTCCTTTATTACTTATCCTTGTGTTAATTATCCGGAGATTAAGAAAATAGTAAGCTAACTGCCAGTTAAAGTGATGAAATACTAAAATACTATATAAAATCGGATGTACCTTCCCACTTCCTCTAAAAAAAAACTACTGCAACTGCAGCATTATAATTAAATGCCATCGCAATTGTGGCTGTCAAATTGAATTCACCATAATTTTGCACGCCATTAGGTAATGGCATCAAGTTAAACGCACTCGTGTTCATGTGTCAGCTCGATTAGCGCCTTGGATGCTTCAAAATAAAGGTATTTTTGCCTGGAAAAATAATTACGAATGAATATACAAAAGTAAAGGCTTTAAAAAGGCCCAAATAGAGCCAGGCAATATAATTGCTCCTCCATTATCCAACTGAGCCGCCATGTTCTGTGTCCAGAACCTGTAATAATCAAGCAAATAAGCCCTCTAATTTTATGGTATCACGCGAAACGACATACTAATCCCAGAAATGAGAGAGAGACGCAGGTCATGTTAACTTCGAAAGGGTTTTAATGCCCAAAATGGCATGGCCATAGATTAGCTTCGGTTGTCAAAGGCAGCTTTTCAAAAATTTAAAAAAAGTGTAATTGCAAAGAAATTAATTATTAAATGCTATGAACTGCTGCTCGTTTTTATTTGCAGTAAAATAATTGAAATTGTTCGAAAGGCTGCAGCTGCAGTGAATTAATTAGGAACTTTAAAAGGTTTTATCTATCAGAAAACAGAGGCACTTAATGTCCCTCGAATTTGATGTTTTCCTAATGCACTTTAATGTAATATTAATCACTAATATGGATAGTTAACTTGTCGTTAAATTTCCAAGCTGCCCGGGGGGGCTCACGTTATGTCATTTGCCACCTTTGAAAAGTGTATATATTTATAACCGAAACACACATTGTCAGGCAGGGGCTGTGGCGCTAACGAGGTCGGCGGAGGGAGCGGGGGTTTTTGGGGCATTCCGGGGGATTCCGGGCCTCGGTGTTTCAGTGCTTCAGGGGGGGTAACGGTAATGCGTTCCGAGCGCGAACCGTTAGTTGACCACGCGCACACACAGGTAGCACTTATTTTTATATATTTTCCTCCGTACACTAAGCAGGGGCGGCCGCCCTAAGGGGGGGCTTAAGTTATTGAAATTTTAAATAAAAATGGCAAGAAAAAATGACTAAAATTAATGGTTTAATGCGTATAAAGTCAGCAAAGAATATTATAATTATAATAATATATACAAAACTATAAAAAGATTGATAAAAATCACAGCATTTATTAATTTTAAATAGTTTTTAAAGCCCCTCCCCCGAGAGAGAAAAAGGATGCGCGCCCCTTCTGGGTGAAAGCACGTGCACACACACACACTGCAAGCTGTGCGCGATGTGCGTGTGTGTCGTAATTGGCAGCCTGCATCGTGCGAGTGTGTGTGTGTTCGCGAGTGTGCCGGCCAATGCTCCAAATTGCTGCCAGCACATACGCAGTGGCCAGCCTGTCAGCCGCCCAGCGCCGACGTTGACATACAATTTTATTTTATGTTTTTACTGCCTTCCTTTCGCTGGCTGAAAACCCAAATTTGCATGCAAACACACACAAAAAACCCACACACAAAGGCACACATACAAGCGAGCATGCACACTCTGACAGGCTCGCGCAGGCACATTAAAAAAAGAAGATTAGAAGCGGTTCTATTTGAATTACCCGCCCTTTCTCAATGGCCAGTGCTGCCCAGCTAAGCGGCGACAGTGATGCCAGTCAGGGCAAAGCGGAAGTCAGCTGCGGCGAACTTTTTGAAGAGGAAAACTGCACAAATGGCACAAATAACACAAAAAAAGTAACTTTATGGAACTTCGTAGCCTTATTATAAAACTTAATAAATAGTTTACCAATTTTAAGCCTAAGAATCGTTTCAGGGATGCTGCTGGTAGGCGGCACCGTCGTGTTCCTGCTCGGCCAACAGTTGCTTGTGGTCAAAGGCGTCCTCATCCTGACGCTTATTCCAGCCCAGGCAGCGCCGCACACCGTAGAACACAATGACCAGGAGCAGGGAGAACAGCGATGAGGAAATGGGCACCACAAGCACCAGATCCAGCTGCGGCTGCTCCAGCTGACTGGACTGCAGCAGGACAATGGGCATGGTCATGTTAAGGACACTGGTTTCGATGGAAAGGGTCAGGGCGTCAGTGCCGGAGCGGCAGAGGATCTTCGACAGGAGGTAGGTGGCCAGGTAGCCAGCCAGGGGCAGGCACAGGGCAGCCACCAGAACCTAGAGGAAAATATTCATTAATTGGGAATACTTTACTCTTTCAGATCTTCTGGGAACACTCACCTGCCAGGTGAACTCGAGGAAGGCGAACCAATTGAGCCCCACCGTCAGACCCACCAGACACAGACTGAGCACCACGGACAGCGGCTTTAGGAAGCGGAAGATGAGACGCGTTGTCTTCGGGACGCACAGCCGCAGCATCACTCCGACAGCCAGGCAGGCCACCAGAGCAGCAGCTCCGCCGGATAGCTGCCCGAAAGGCACCTCGAGCTCGTCGTCCTCGTAGAGCAGCCTGCCCAGCACCAGGATCCACAGGGGCAGGAAGGCCAAGGCCAGCAGGCTGTTGATCGTGGTGGTGGCCACGGACAGATTCACATTACCCTTAAGGAACACGGCGCAGATGTTGGCCAGTCCCCCGCTGGGCGCCAGAGCCGAGTAGAAGAGCGCCAGCTGCAGTGGCCACTCGCCGGGCCACAAAGCACGTCCCAGTCCGAATCCCAAGGCGGGCATCAGGATGTACCGACTGACCACACCCACCACAGGTCCCACGGGTCGACACACGATCCCCGCCAGCCTATGCAGATCCAGCACGGTGCCCAGGTTGAGGAACATGAGCAGAGCCAAAGCTGCAGACACGTAGGTGGTCACGCGCTCGTCCACCACGCGGGATCTCAGCACTGCCAGGGGCAGGGGACTCGGATAGGACTCTTTCTCCGGCTCCCCGGCAAACTGCAGTTCCACTAGGAGGGAACTGTAACCGAAGCGCACTCCCTGCACCTCCACCGATCCCGCCCAGCTGCCGGAGGCATCGAACTCCTCCTTCTTCACGGTGACCAGGGACCAGGCCTTGGCCTCATCCTGGGAGTACACCAAAAAACTATACTCTGCCGCTGCGTCCACGGGCTGAACATTGGATATGCGCAGCGGGAGCTGATGACTCTCGCCCTCCGAGAGTCGCAGCTCCGGCAGGCCTCCGTAGTCCACCAGCCAGTTGCCAGCCAGGTCGCCGTAATCAGCCTTGACTCCGGCAATGGCCAGGATCAGGATCAGTAGCTGCAGTCCGGTGCTCTTTTTCGCTTGGCCCATTCTGCGTCGCGTCGTTTCTCCAACTGAACTGGACACTCGAGCACTCCGAGAAAAACACAAAGGCCTTATCTGGTCATCGAGCAGACGGTCCGGTTCGGATCCCTCTTATCAGGCGGCGGCGGTCTCAGGTGCGAAGGAAGGGCACTTGGGAGTGGGTTGTAAATCAGTGAATTGGGTCTTTGGAGAAATTCCCAGAGTGACGTCTTCCTCTTCTGTAATTCCAACGAATTCAACGGACATGGTTGGGAATTGTAGAGCAATGCAAAGGGTAAGATCGCCAATGCCGCAGACCCCCCTCTTGTTATTGATCTTCCTCAGCCGCTGCTTTTTACTCTTCTCCTTCCACTTCTTCTTAACTCCAACGAATTCAACGGACATGGTTGGGAGTTCTAGAGCAATAGAAGGGGTAAGATCACCAATGCTGCAGATGCCCCTCTAGCTCTTGATCTTCCTCAGCCTCTGCTTTTTACTCTTCTCCTTCCACTTCTTCTTAACTCCAACGAATTCAACGGACATGGTTGGGAGTTCTAGAGCAATGCAAGGGGTAAGATCGCCAATGCTGCAGATGCCCCTCTTGCTCTTGATCTTCCTCAGCCTCTGCTTTATACTCTTTTCCTTCCACTTCTTCTTACTAGGACCAATTCTTCTTCCTCAGCCTCTGCTTTTTACTCTTCTCCTTCCACTTCTTTTTACTATTCTTCTCCATATTTATCCTCCTCTTGCTCTTCTTCTTTCTCTTCCTCTTTTTTCTCTGCCTCTTGGTCTGTAAGAGCGCCAATGCTGCAGAACTTTCCCTTTCTCTCTTTGACAATCAAGCTTTATTTAAATTGGAAAATATACAATTATATTACGACGTAATCTCTAGACGCATCACCCCATTCATATGCCAAATCCGCTCCCTCCCCCTAATGACTCAGGGGTTTTTTCACCTTTGCCATATCTTCAACTGGCTTTGTTTGTTGTTTGTCCGACGCTGTATTGCAATATATTGCACTTGAACTCAACTCTTAAACAATTTTGGATCGAAAATCGAAATTTGGCTACTGATTAGGGAATGAGCGCATTTCCATTGTTATTATTTTTATTTACCCACAACGACTGACTGTAAATTGCTTTACTTTGTGCCAGCAGAAGCCAAGTCATAAAACCGTTAAGATTGCGTTTGTTTTTGCTTTTGTTTTTATTGTGATTCTTCTGTTCTGTTTTTAGTTTTTAGTTGGTAAAAAAAAACCAAGTCATATATGTTTAGCTTTAGACTACTTTAGTATTTAGTATACATCGTACATAATAGATGTTGAATGCATTCACTTTATATATAATTGGCATACCACACTCGTTATATATATCATATATCGTATATATATGCCGATAGTTTCGCATGTGCTGCTTCCGCTTAGCTTTCGTCAAAATTGCAACTAACTAGAAAAGGCAGGCTGGGGAAATGAATGAATTAAACTCGTATTATTTGGATTATGTAGGGGGGGGAGCAACCTAAATGCATGACTCGGCTTATCTTTGTCTAGTTGGAGATAACCCTAAATGCGGGACAAGTCGGTTAAATCAATTAATTAATTCTCTCTCGCTCTCTCGCTCTGTGCTGTGCAACTCTCTCGCTCCACATCTCTCGCTCCTTCTCTGATTCAAAACGCGATTTATAATCGCTGCTGCTACCGCTGCTGCTTGGCCTAGTTAATACAATACTTAAACGGGGGAAATACTCTCGCTCGAAATGAAAACAGTTGCTTTTGTTTACAAAAATATATATGTATGTATGTATATCGGGTAGCAAAAAACAATTGGGGGGGGGGGGACTTTTCGTATTAATAATAAGCAATTAAATATATAAAAATAATTTTCGGGCGGGGGAGGTGCTAAAGAAATATTACAAATTATCGGACTCGGAATCGGAATCGGATGGTGGATATCGAATATCGGAAGACAAGCGGACCATACAGGCACACAAAAACACACACAAATGGACAGATACATCGCACGCTAAACTCAAGTGGTTGTAACTTAAACAAACTAGCCGAAAACAAATTGCTACAATTGATCTCATCTCGAATCTCTCACATCATCCTCTCATCCTCATTCTCTCTCATACTCTCCTTCCGGGGAAGCTTAGTGACTGATCTTGTGGAGTTTCTGCAATACTTTGAGGCCCTGCTCCTGGTACTCCTGCTTGGACATCCAAAAGCCGTCGCGGTCCTTTGTCACCTCGGCCAGCACAGCGCCGCCAATGAAGACCATGTCCTTGCGCCTCGGCGGATCCTCGATGCGTATTTTGAATTTCTGTCATTACGGGAAATTAATAAAATATAAAGAACAAGTGGGAGAGCTACAGTCGAGTGTGACCGACTGTGAGATACCCGGTACCCAAAGCATTGTGGGTGAAATTAAATAGCACATGAACATGGAAAAAAGAAAAAAAGACAAATGGTGCTGGGAACATGTTGAGCTACACTCTGTGACACTCTCAACATCTCTCTCTCTCAAAAGCTACGTGCTCAGACACGCGAAAAGTGTTCCTAAGCAGTGCGATAGAGCTTCAAGAAGAAGAAGAAGCATACACAGAAACTTCATTGTTTAATAACTTCCACGTTTATCATCCGATTTTACTCAAATTTTCAGAACACGTCCGCAAATGCCTACTTATTTATTATATGTATTTACTTTAAGCTGGACATCACGACTATAGCTTAAATAATGTGTTTTATGATTTTCGGGGGCGGTAGTGGGCGTGGCCAAATTTTGAAACAAACTTTATCTGCGTGCAACAGATTCAAATGTTGTCACCAAATTTGGTAACTCTAGCTCTTATTGTCTCTGAGATCTGTTGTTTCACACGGACGGACGGACAGACGGACAGACGGACATGGCTAAATCGACTCGGCTGGAGACGCTGATCAAGATTATATATACTTTATAGGGTCGGAAATTTCTCATTCTGCCTGTTACATACACTCTCGGTTGTACCCCATGGATACCGGTTATAAAAATATAAATATAATCATCCCATTAACTTACCGCCAGCTTTTCCGTGTCGTTCTTGAGTACCCGCTCCAAGTACAGCTGCTTGATCTCTCGCTCCAGCCGACTGGGCAGGCCGGGGTACATGGTGGAGCCGCCGGACAGGACAATGTGCTTGTAGAGCTCTGGCCGTATGTCTATATCCGCCGCCTGGATGGTATTAAACACGAGTTCCGCAATACCCGGGCCCTCGACGTTGATTAAATGCGGCTGAAACAGGGCCTCCGGCGCCTCAAATCGCTCGCCACCGACCTTGATCACACGCCCATCGGGCAACGTGTACGACTCCACCAGCACCGTCGTCTCCAGGGCCAGGCGCTGCTCCATCTCGATGTCGTAGCCAATGTAGCAGAGCTTCTCCTTCATGATGCGCACCGTTTCGAAGTCAGCGGAATGATTGAAGGCGTAGCCACGGAGTAACAGTAACTGTAGGGGATACATGCAGGATATAATAAAGTGCTAGAAGGTTTTAAAACCCAAACAAACCTTAATCAAGTAGCGGGTGATGTCGCGACCGGCAATGTCCAATCGCCGCGTCAGATGGGGCAGGGCAAACTCCTCGTAGACGGGACATATGTGCGTCACACCATCGCCGGAGTCCACCACCACGCCCGAGATCAGACCCTGGGCGTATAGCGTCAGCACAGCCTGGATGGCAATGTACGTGGAGTCGAAGCCGTACTTTTCGAACATTACCTTTAATTTTATGAGAGTTTAAAAGAGAGTTTCTTTAAAGGAAAGTGCTTTAATCACTCACCTCGATCATCTTCTCGCGATTCTTTGTGGGATTCATGGGCGGCTCTGTCAGCAGGATCTTTGTGTTCGTCGGGTCAATGTCCATCTTCTTGGGCCCGAACGTGTAGTCCCACACGTGGCACATGTCATCCCAGTTGCGAACCACGCCATTCTCCATCGGATAGGAGACCTCCAGCAGGGACCTCAGCTGTGACGCCTCATCGCCGACCATTAGATCCTGTAAAGTCGTTCGGATGTCTCCAGTTAGTGTTAGTTTATGAGGAGGCTAACCCAAAGGGATGGGATTGTAGGGGATACACATTCACAAGAACAGCAATCACAGGACAAGGACTAAGCTCTAAGGATACTACGGAGTTCCTTAACATAACTAGACATATAAAGGCAAGAACACAGATCGTGCGAAACAAGCAAAGGCAGAGGCAGGGGGCAGTGGCATGCAACTTAAATCAATTAAACAATTAATAAACAATTAACAATAATAATAATAACAACAACAAACAACTGAACTAAGGGTAGCCTTAAAAATATATATATATATAGATCTGTACAGAAAACAGAACACAGGAACACAGGAGGTGTAAATCGGTGTAACAAAGGATGGTCTTAAAGTTGAATAACAAAAATTATATTCATGGAAATTTGGTTCGTTAATACGCCTCATATTGATCCGATTCAAGAGAGATTTCAATATAGGTTTATGTATATTGTTTACAGATAGATGGTGGCCAAAAGGAGGTCGGGCGGGGCCTTTAAATAGTCGGGAAAACATATTTTGTATTGCAATTCAAGGCAAAAACACAACTAGTGGAAAATGTGAAACAGTTAACAGCTAATTAAGTTAATCCTAAGTGCGTACTAGGAATTACTCAAAGGATTCTCAAAGTATTTATTTGTATTTGTTTTTTGTTTTGTGTGATGGATAATGTATTAATTTTTATTATTTAACCTTTGCCGAATGGAGTTCGAGTTTGGTTTTTTGCTTAGTGGTAGGTTTGGTTTTTGGTTTTTTTTGGTTTTTTTGGTTTTTAAACTATAATAAACTTGACTTACATCGACATGTAAATCCTGTAAATATTTTCGTTTTCAACAAAAATATATATGTAAAAAAAGAACAGAAAAATGTATAAGAATATATTGAAAAGAAACGGAAATATATATTCGAAAAATATGGTAAATAGTATACATATATTTTTTGGAATCGTTCGTTGCTAGCTAAGATTCGTATTTGTTTTTTATTCGTTCGATTTGTTGTTTGTTTGTTGTCTAAATGAACGTAAACTAAAGATTACTGCTAAGTAAGATCTATATAAGATATCTGATTTGAATGCACTAGAAAAAGCTGGTGGTCCGGTCTCCATATCCATATCCTTAAAACCTAAGAACCCACTCGAAGGGGGATTAAATATGTACGTATCCTTGGACCCAACCTTATACACTATAAGTACGTAAATATATTATGTTTGTATATATAATATGGTAGAGAGCCACACACCGAGACCGAGACCGAGATGCAACTCAAGCAAAAATGCAATGGTAAGTGTTCCCATGATGTTGCGATGAAATCAAGATGGTATAATATGATATAAATTATATATAATGCAAGTGGGGAGTATAAATCGAAATGAAATCATATAGAGAGTAGTAAGATATGCCACACTAATAGACAGAATAGAGAGGGGGGGAGCAGAGAGAGCGGTTCGACTCAAAATCATGAAGGTATACAATATAGAATATGTGGTTGATTGGTTTTTTGGTGGATATTGTGAACTTCTATGCGCTAATTATGTTGCTTTTGCCGTTCAACTAGTCATGGATAAGTTACATCGACAAATGATAACGATATATTGTATATAGTATGTTTATTATTGATTGATTGATTGATTGGATTGATGGACTGATGAATGGCCTGTGCACAATTCGATTCGTGTGTAATGTGGTTGTAATTGAATCTTCCTCGTAGCTCGTGATTAAGTATACATTCGTATGTATGATCGCTCTTGAATTGGCAAGTACGATGGATCATACCTTGACTTCGATGTCGCCGATTTTGTTTACCGCCCGGATAATGGGCCGTCCCACCATCGATGGAAAGATGAAGGTGGGGAAATTGCTGCCGGCATATCCGCACTTGACGAACTGGAATTTAAGGAGAAGAGCGAGATTTTAGTAAGGAAAAAATAATATCAATTATTATGTATAAATTTAAAGAGATTAAATCACGTTTTTAATACATTTTTCTAAAACATTTTATTACCATTTCATTTGTTTACATTTTTTTATGCATTTAAACACCGTTTTTGGTATAAATACTAGAATTTTACCTTTAAAAATACCACAAAGCATGGTTGGGCACCAAATTCTAGAGTCGGAGCATAGTTTATAAGTTCATTATAATAAAATTCAATATATAAGTATTATATATCAATTTAAAAAGATTAAATCACGTTTTTAATACATTATTCTTATACATTTTATTATAATTTCATTTGATTACCTTTTTTAAACACCATTTTCGGTATAAAAACCAGAATTTTACTTTTAAATAATACCATAAAACATGGTTGGGCACCGAATTTAAAATTCGGAGCCTGATTCAAAAGTTCATTATAATTTAATTTAATAAATAAGTGTAAAAATAACTATTTTTAGTGAAAATAATAAAAGGGAATTTGTAATATATATATTTTTTTAATGATTAAGTTTTAATATGTTTAATAAATTCACTTTTTTTAATTTAATTTATGAATTAATTATCAGCTTTTGTTTACTCCCGATTCAAAGCTAAGTGTGTTACGATCAAACTTTCAGTGTATTCACTTTTTCACAGTTGTTGGAACTGCTTTGGTTTATCGAACTCTTATCGAAGCCGGCGCGTAATCACAAAACAAATTCTCGAGATAAGAACTTAATGTTGAATATAGCAGTAAAGTGTGCCTGCTCTCCTCGCTCTTTTTTTGGCCGTGGGGCCTATGCTGGTGTGTGTGTCTGCGTGAGTATTCATAACTGTCGAATTGGTGAGTAATACAATACCCGATCGTCGACGTTACAATGACTAAAGCCTGAGGAATCAGCAGAAGAAGAAGAAGCAGCACACACATAATTGCATTTACTACATAGCTAGCACTGCTTAACTAAGCGCAGCTCCCCCCCGCTGGGCTGAGCCGGAACGTCAACGCCCGCAAGCAGTGACCGACCGGCCCAAGCGCTGCTTGGCCTACAAGAAGAAAAGAAGAGAAAGAAGCACAGCACAGCAGCAGCAGCACTAGCAGTAAACAACAACAAGAGCTTGGCTCCAAAAATGTGTGTCACACACTGTGGGTGTTGTTGTGTACTGGGCGCTGCTGGCGATTGTGTGTGTGTTTATCGGGGGGTGGTGTTGTATCTTACCCCTGTGCCGTTATCACAGACGATGACATTGCGACCCTTGCTGTCCATGTTTTAAGGATTTGAACTGGAGCTGGAAACTGCTTCTCCGCTGCTGCTTCTCCCTTCCACTTCCACTGATGACGCGACTTTGTGGCCTTTGTGGGTGTTGGTGTTGCTTTCGGTTGCGGCAGAGGCAGAGTGTTTTAGGCGCGACTCCTTGATAATACAACAAAAAAGAGATGGGGGATGTAGTTTCCTCGGCGAGATGAGCGATCGCGTTTCCTGCTGTCTGGCTGCTGGCTCAGCCGTTCATTTAATACTACTCTTCAGCGGTTTTTCTGCGCCGGATGGCTGTGCTCCGCTCCCCACTGCACTTAATCACACACTTTCCATGAACACACACACACACCCGCTCCATTCATGCACACACACACACACTGGCAGGCACGCGGGCGGGAGCGTTTGTTTTCCTCTCTCCGGCTCTCTCCTTACGTTTTTCCGATGCTCGCCCCGCTTCGCCTGTGGTTTGAAACCTTAGTTAAACTCTAGGGAATTATAATTGCCAAATGATTTGTCGTTGGTGGCCCAGCGAGCACTTATAATTTAGATTTTTCGGCGGTACAAAACACAAAACTACAGTGACAGTGTTGCCAGATGAAAATGTTGCTTTCCCCCTAAAAAATCTCAAAGAGTCAATATTTCCCCCTCAAAAATCCAGTATTCCCCTAAATTTAAAAAATCTGTTAATTAAATCAAAACTCAATAAATTCGATTTATTTAATTAATTTTTTTTTGTATTAATTGCTATTTACAAATATTTATGCTAAAACGAAATAGGTCTTTGAATTATTTATTCAATTATTTATTAAACATCGAAAACATCGATGTCTGCAAACATCGATGTTTCTCCACCTCTGTTGGTATTAGGTAGGGCTAGAAAAAATACCAAAAGAATACCGCCACAGAGAGAAGCTTGGCGGTAGTTTTAAATTTCCAGGTCTCGTTCGTTCGGATTCGCAATAAAACCAAAAGGCCGCCATAAAATGGAAAGTTTGCTGCTGATTTATTTTATTCCGTTTATATAGTATGTATATGTATGTATAATTTAATAATATAATAAACGTTACTCATTTGTTATCTTTATAATTGCTTTAAGAGGCGAAATGTCTTATATAAGTATATGTACCATGCTGACTGTCGTCTCGTCTCGTTCCCTTTTGATTCTGTTACGGTTTTGTTTGGTTTTTGGTTTGTTTTGGGTATTATCTGTTCTATGTTGAACGCTTTAATGCTTGTAAATGGATCCATAAGTTGGTATGGTCTTGATATATATATATATATATTGTATTATCAAAATCTACACATCGTCCTCCTCTAACTCTATGTCTTTCGCTCTATTAATATCTGTCTTTTGCCGCGGAAGTTACTTTGTAGTTATTATTGAATTGGGGGCTCTAAGCGAAATGGATCGATCGTTAGTTTATAATGTAGAAATATTATTGCTCCTTAGTATCATCGTTAGTGTTAGCTTTAGTTGCTTTTTGGTATTTTGGTGTTTGGTGTTCGTTCTCCCGTTCTTTTCGCTCCACATACAATATATATGTTGTATATTCTATTGTTTTTTGTTCTTCAATTCAATTCAAATTCAACTCGGGGGGTATTCCCCTTTTCTGTTTCACTCTGTAGCACTAACTAAATATGCATTTGCGGTATAACAGTTTCAACAATTTAACCATATAGAGAACAGAAACATCGAAACTTAAACTCTGTATCCCTTCTCTCGTTTGTTCAATTCAATAATTCAATAATTATATATGTTTGTATGCATGTTAGTCGCCTGTGGTTTGCTGATTTAAAAAAAAACGCTATATATATATGTATATTTCTCAATTAGTTAAGTAAATTGTTTACCATTCTCTCATCTCCTTTCATTACAAAAGCTAAGTTCCGCTCCGCTTCTTGATTTGTTGTCCTTTAGCTACGATTTAAATAATCTTGGTATTGTTACGATACGTGCATAGATCACTAAGAACTAATTGTTTTTTGTTTTTCTTTTTCTTTTTGTTTTTTCCAATGTCAACTCTTTGTATATAATATATTTATATATATATATATATATATCTGTATAAATATTTAGAGTAAAGTTCAAGTTGCGCAGAGTCGAAGCAAAGTACAGCATAAATATGTGTAGGGTTCGAGTTAAGGGGTTCAGGATCTTCAGGCTCTTGTAGGATGAAGGCATTTCTTGCAGGCATGCGAGTGCGTGTGTGGCTGTGTCGAGTACATATTTATTTTGATTTGCATATTGATATTGGAGAATCTGATCCATCGAAACATAGTGTGTGGAACAGGCGAAGGGGGGGGAAAGTCGGTATTGGAATTGAGAAATTGATTGCCATCATTATCATTTTGTTTGAATTGATCTGAAACGCTGAAACTCTTCGTGTTTCCATCGTGCTCGTTCCAAGCCTTACATTCAATACTTACTCTTAAATACATCTCTTCTTCTTCTTCTTCTCTTAGCATTAATCTCTAAGCTTTTGTTTCATTTAAATCATTTCAAGTCTAGCTTTTGCTACCGTTATAGTTACCGTTAGTAAATGAGAGTAACGGAAAGTTTCTTGGTTTTGTGTGTGTCTGTATGTGTGTTTCTCTCTCAACAAAAATCGTTTCATTCCATTTCGTTTCGATAAATTAATTAATCATTTGTTTTTAGTTCAATTTACACGCAGGAGGAATATATTATATACGTTATTAGGTAGTACATGTATCGTAATTTATTAGTTAAATATATGGATTTGCTATTTAAATGGTAAACTTCTCGAACTATCTCTCTCTTTCAGTATTCAGTGTTCAGTGTTGTTCTGTTACGTGTGTGTGGGCTTTAAAAAGGCTTTTACGGAAAACGATCGAATTCTTCAATTAATTAATTAGCTAGACTCGATCCTCAAACAACGATTATGATTTTCTCTTATCTTTCTTTTGTTTTTTGTAGCCAAGCAACTGATAAAACATCTCCTACACATATTTCAGTGTGTGTTAAGAATAAAAATAAAAAACTAAAAAATAAACTCTGGTTTCACTTTCAATGTTTAATTCGTATAAGGAACATTTATGGACTATTGCGGCACATATTGCAAATTGTTTCGAAATTGTTTTGTTTTGTTTTGTTGCTTCTTTTATGCAAGATTACACATTTTCAAGATTTTTTCAAGGATTACGATTACGATTACGATTATTACACAAACGAACGACCTTCCTGCTCATTTCGAATCGAACTTCATTACACATATCGTTTACATCTCGGCGTCTGGGGCCTCGATATTTCTATATAATCATATGTATATATATGTACGCTTCTTTTTGGCGCCGCTAAAAATGTTTTAAACAGATTAGCGCTGGATTTGCATCTCTCCACTCTCCACTATCTGGATTTGCATCTCTCCACTATCTCCACTATCTTCGTATTTCATATTTTTCTTATTTTCTTCCATCTTTTTTTGTGGGCTTTCGGCTTTTTCCCGTTTTACATATTTTAACGCTTTAATGTTTGCCCATATTTCAGTTTATACATTACAACTTAAGCCTAGGGTTATGGGGGTTACTGTTGGTTGGTTTTTTTCTGCTCTTGAGAAAGGGAATTTTTCGGTTATCAGTTTTCAGTTTTTCAGTTTTTAGTTATTCTTCAGTTTTTCAGTTTTCTGGTTTCTGGTTTCTTTTTTTTTCGGGGCGCCGGCGCGCCAAAGTATGCAACACATAATTCTAATATCCAATGTGCGCGCGCCGGCGTAAAAACAAATTTCTGCTCCGGCTGCCGCAGCAAATGGTGCTGGTGGACCCTGGGAGTCGGCCACGGACATGGACATGGACATGGACATGGACATGGAGCTGGCGCCGAATCGCTAACGAAATGTATGGGTAATGTTATGTACTTAGTATTACAATTGGTTTTAGGTTTTAACTTTTAAGTTTTTAGCTTTTAGATTTTAGATTTTAGTATTTGTTTAAGTTGCTGCTGCTCTGCCACATTAAGCTTAATTAAGGTTCCGTTTGTTGGTGTTCTTTGTGTTGCTCCGCTCCGCTCCACTCAACGTCACGCCCATGCACTCCTCCTTCTCCTCCTGCTCCGCTCCAGACTCCGCCTCGCTGCATCCGCATTCTCGTCCTGCAGCCGCTGTGCGAGCTTACCCATGTCCGGCTCCATTGTTGCCGCCGCCGCCCTGCTGTGGACTATGATGATGCGGATCCTCGCTGGGCGTGGGCGGCTGATCGCGACGCGGCGGCATCCGCTCGTTGACGGCATCGAGGCCCTTGGCCTCCGCGAACGAGGTAATCTTGTGGTTGGGCGAGAAGCCCTGCATGGCGTTCTTCAGTGACTGCTTGCCGCCGGAGAGGGCGCCGAGTGGCAGGGCGCCCGTCGGCGTCAGGCCCTTCAGCTGCAGCACCGACTCGGACTCCTCGCGCAGCACGGAGAAGACGCGAGCCATCTTGCCGATGGCGCGGATCTTGTTGCGGATAACCTCCTTGCGCAGCGCCGCCTCGTCGTCCGAGAGCGGCTCCTCGCTCTCCTCGGTCATGAGCTCGTCGTCGGAGCAGATGTTCAGCACGTTCACCAGCATCTCGGTGACCTTCTCGCCCACGAAGGGCAGCGACCAGGTGAACACGTCCATGAAGTTGGGAAGCCAGTAGGGGTGCGGCGAGCAGTTGAACTGCCGGATGTTCATCACGTTGTTCTCGTACTTCAGCACCGCCGCCTTGTTGTTGTACACGTCGAGATAGTTGGGCGCCGAGAAGATGGTGATCAGCGAGGGGAAGCCGGTGGTCTGGCTCTTGCGGTACATGCGGTAGCCGGCGTCCTGCGCCTCGTGCGCCCGGATGATCGACAGCAGGTTGTTGTTCTGCAGGAAGTCGCAGCAGGCGGCGTAGCTGTAGAAGTACGAGCAGCCGCGCACCGAGTTGTGCGTGTAGAAGTCCGAGTTCTTCTCGTTGCCGAAGTCCTCCAGCGGGTCGGACCACAGCAGGTCGCACATGGGGCCGAAGGCGGGCGGCTCCTTGAAGCGGTCGAGCCGCCTTATGTCCTCCAGCTCGTGTATCTCGGGCGACAGGCCGCCGTGCACGCACAGGAACTGCTGGTTCATCAGCGCCGCCAGCGGCAGGCAGTCGAACGCGTCCATGCACGCGTCGTACACGCGCTCCGAGTACTTGATCTTGCACTCCTGCTTGAAGGTGAAGTACTCGGTCAAATGCCGGCACTCGTGGTTGCCGCGCAGCAGGAACAGCGTCTGCGGATAGGTGATCTTCAGCGACCACAGGTACAGCACGCACTCGATGCTGAAGTAGCCCCGGTCGACGTAGTCACCGAGGAACAGATACTTGGTGGTCGCCGGCGAGCCGCCAATCTCGAAGAGCTTCATTAGATCATAGAACTGGCCATGGATGTCGCCGCACACCGTCACCGGCGCCTCAATGTCAATCATTGTCTTCTCCTGGCGCAGCAGTGTGGCGCCCTCCTGGATGATGCGCAACGCGGCGCTCTCCTCAATCCGTCCCTCCAGGATGAAGTGCTGTTTGAGGACGTCGTGGTGCGGCTTGCCGGTCCGCGCATCGAAGACATCGGCGCAGGTAAGTTTGCGGCTCGGCGGGAACGGCACGCTGTCGATCACACGCTCCTTTGTCGATATTGTGCTGCGCTTGGTCGGGCTCTGTGGCCCGCTTCCGGATGCCCCCTGCTGTGTGCCCGCCGCTGTGGCGGCCCCACCTGATCCTGCTCCAGCCGATCCGGCTGCTGCTGCTGCTGCTGCGGCCGCCGCTGCTGTCCCCGTCGTCGCCGAGGCATTCTTGTTGTCGTGTGTGTTGTTTGCGTTGGCCTTTTGATTCTGCTGCTGCTGCTGCTGCTGGGCGGCTGACTGCGACTGGCTGCTGCTGCTGTTGCTCTGCGCCGCCGGCGAAGACATGTTGTTGCCCGACACTCCGACTGCGCCGCCTGCGTCTCCTCTCTCAACTGCTGGCTCCGGCTACGGACTCCGTTCGGGACTCGCTCGCTGGCCTCTCACGTGTGTCAATGCCACCGACGACGAGCCAGGCTTGCTTGCTGCTGCTCTTTGTCCTGCTGCTGGTCCTGATCCTGCTCCTTCGCCGTGCGGTTCTTCGCGTGCTGCTGCTGTTTATTGTTCAGTTTCTGCAACGAAAAATGGTGAGGCAACATTAGCATTTGTATTTATATTCATGTTAGCCGTACATTACATGGTTGTTATTAATAATATATGCCCTGCCCGGCCCTGCCCTGCCCTGCTATGCCTGTAATCCCTGTCCCCAGTCCCCAATTCACAATCCCCAATCCCGGCGTGCACACGTATATCTCTCCTTTCATCACAATACGGCATGTGAATCAGAAATGCACAGGCACTAACACACACAGGCACACACAAGCACAACAGGCCATCGGCATCGGCATCGGGCATATGTGATATATTCGCACGATTGCGGTGGAAATGGCATTGCTCAAAACCACAAATAATTCGTAATCTGAAAAGCTCATCGCGCATTACTATGAATAATTCGAATCTAATTTGTAATCTGAGCAAAGCTCTCATACCTACTTTCATTTCAATTTCGAAAATAATTAAAGCAAAGCAGCGGCGGTTTTTTGGTTTAAAATATTAAGGTAAATTATATATATTTAAGGTTAAGGGTATACAAGCTTGTTGCAGTTTTTACTTTTAAGAAATTCTCAAGGATTGGAAATTTCCCAGATTGGTTTTTATATTTACTTTCGAAGGATTTCCTTAAGGTTTCGAATATCCCTCTGCTAACTTTAAAGTAAAATCTTACAGAATGTTTCCTTAGTTTCGAATTTCCCTCTGTTAACTTTAGATTAAAGCCTCATGGAGTTTTTCTTTACAGTTTCGAATATCCCTGTTAACCTCACGGAATTTGTCCTCAGATTTGAATTTCCCTTTGTTAACTTTGAAGTAAAACCTCACGGAATTTTTCTTTACAGTTTCGAATTTTCACCGGTTAATTTTTTGTTAAACCTGTTAATCTGTTAAACCTCACGGAATTCTTCACCATTAAGTACCTTTGAATAAATAGTATAAAGATAATAAAATGTACACACACAAAGTGTTTACTTTTAAGACATTTTTCCTTAAATATTCCCTTAATATTATTAAAAACAAATAGTAATTAGGCTTGTTTGGTAATTATATCAATATGTCTACAGTTACTATAAGCTTGACCCCCACTGTTTATTACAGTTAAGCCATATTGCCCACAATTGCAGAATTTTATTGGCCTGAAACGAACAGCGCAACAGAAAACAGTCAATCAAAACACGAAATTGCCTCAAAAACTTATATTATTTATACAGTTTTTGCAAATATATATATAAACACAGCAGAGCAAGCACACAGCGAGTGAAGTAATGAAAATTTAATTGCACCACGAGTGTTTGTTTTAATTCATAAACAGAAAATACATATTTAGTATATAAACCAAGTCGTAGTTAAAAAAACAATCAGTCAGACGAGTTGTAGTTGCAATTACGAGTGCTCAACTATCAACTATTATGGGGCAATCACAATCGACATTTAAATAAACATTAGCTTGGCTTTAGCTTTATCAAAATGCCAAACGTTCAGTGACGAAAGCCAAATAGCGCAGCAAAAGGACACCAACGGGAACTGTAGTTACATCAAATTGAACTTGCGATTATATCACTTTTGTAATATTATTATTTGTATTGCAAAACCTGCGACACAAGTCACTCGGAGGAGGGTGTCGCGTTACAGTTAATTTGAACTCTGATTGGCAGCCAGCGTTGGGCTTTTATTTTTGGCATAGTTTCAGATTCTTTTTGTGTGATTAATTGCAGTGTTTTGTGCAATAAGAGAAGCACACACACAGGCTGACTGGCTGTCATTCCTTTGCAAATGCAAATATGTGCGGATAAATTAGAAAAATAATCAACGCCGTCTGAATAAATATAGCACTAACAATCACCGCAGCGGTTGCACAAACAGACTGCCTGCACTGCCTGACTGACTGAAGGGCAGACGGACAGCGGACAGCGGACGGACAGGCCAACGGACAGCCGGACAGATGGACAGACCGACCTGGAAGCGCGGTCGGGTAACTGCTCTGGCTCTGGCTCTACTCGTCTGCAAGTGACGTATTGACTGACAACTGCAGGGCGACGCAACGGCAGTAACAACACAAATAACGTACGAACGAAAAAAAATAACAACAAAAAGCGAGTTTCAGGCCAAAAACACGTGCGTCCTGCCGAGTGCCATCCTAACCGCATCGCCCATCCGCCCCGTTGGCTCCACATAACAGTAAATTAAAGTCAGCTGTCTTCCGCAAATTGAACAGGCGATGGAATGACGTAATAACGAGAGAGAACCAGCCAGCCCAGCCAGCCAGCGACTGCGACTGCCACTGCATTTGATTCGATGAAAATCTATTCGGAACGTGTGTGTTTATCAAGTTCAAAGCCGAATATCAAGTTGTGGCATTTCTCTCTCTTTTTCACCTTGAAAAGAAATATAAGCAAGTTAAGCTTTGTACTTTGTACTCTCCTTTATATTTTCGAAACTAAATACTTGGTGCAACTTTGAACTTGTCAACGACGGCATTTTCACCTCTGGCAGAAGGCAGAAATACGTGTTTTTTTTGCGCAAAAATCAATTACTATTCCGAGACAATGTAATTTTAACGATTCCATTTCATGGTTGCTCAGCTCATTCGGGCCAGAAAAAGCATTAAAACGTAACCGTTTATATTCGAACGGCAATTACAAAGCGAGATGATCAGCAATTTAATGGTTTCTAGTTATCTGCTTACTTTATAGACCGTTCTAGATCGATCTGCGTGGCCCACGGCTCTCTGCCCAGCCTCTGCCGGCACACGGACAATGTTTACATTCAGCTAGTTGTGGCAACTCTAGGTTTTTCTGGGTGTTAAATAGCTATTTCTTAAGTCATAGCCATTTGTTAAGCATTATAAAGCCCGATAATTTCTTAAATCATGTAATACTGGGCTTTATAGGCTCTGATATCTTGTGAAGAACTCGATACAATTGAGAATATGAATTTATAACAAGAAAATAATATTTTTTTCTTATTCTTTATATGCAAATTTTAATATTCTTATGAAGCCTGAGCGAGTGAGTGTGTTGTGTGCTGACTTTTAATTATTAAACAAGTTTGTGAACATTTTATCACTGCCTACACGGCTGATTTTCATGTATATATGGTACATATACACATAAACCATTTGTTTGCTCATTGTTAGGTTTTTATGGCTTTGCGCATATTTTTGCGTTTACACGATCGCCCAGTACACACAGCCCACACACCCGCAGCACAACACATTCCTGGGCGATACGCGTCAGTGTTGCCAGACGCTTTTAATAATATAATTCCCTTTAATTTCTCTTGAAAAACCTACCTTTCCCTGCCCTTTCTTTATAAAATAAATTGATTGATTGATTAGATTACCATTTTAGTTGCATTTTTAATGTATCAACAACAAGCTGAGCTTTCTTCGCATTCAAACTATATGCCGTTGAAAACTTTGAACGAAGCACTCTCTTTGATTAATTGACATTAAGTAATTATATTAGTTTATATTGCTCTTACAACCGAATTTCTGTCTTAAACTCGGGCAAAAATCACAAGAAAAGACAGACAACCGAGGCGCGAGGCTAACGAAATACAACTTTTTGTTTACTTGCACAGAGTCTGAGTCTGTGCTACTTTCGGGCCGATATCGTACATATATGTATATATTTACATAAATATACATATACATGGAAATACCTACAGACAGAGAGATATGAAAATGTGCGCGTTTGTTTGGTAATTAAAAAGCAATTATGCAAACGATGTTCTCTCCTCTTTGTGAATTATATTTTTGGCATAGTCAAAGGTAATAAAGAGCGACCAGAGCGGCCTGGATAATATTCCCGTATGTCAGTGACACAGACTTTCCCCGCTAAATAATTCAAAAGTTTCGTAATTGTTAAATGACAAAAACATGTACGAAAAATATGCATTTATTCAATTTAATGTTCACTTCAAAGTTTAAGCAGAGTAATTAACTAGCCGAAGGGCTGTCTCCCCTGACTGACTTAACTGACTTGAATTTATTGAATTATTTAATAGGTTGTGTAATGCAAACAAAAGTTAGTTACTCTCCTGGGAAACTACACAATTTTGTAATGCATTATTAGCCATTGCAAAGTTGTTTTCGAGTAACAAAAAAAACGAGACAAAGTGATGAATTATTCAATGAATTTTATAAAGAGTTTGAGTGCATTTACTCTGCAGCCAAGTTGAGTGCAAACTCGATAAAGTTCTAGGGTCTATTTTAGGTGTTTTTGGGCTACTTTTGCACTGTCATTTGGCTCATACATTAGAGTAAATTCTGTACAAAATTTGATAGAACATTGTACATAAGAACTAATTAATGAATATAATGGTTTATGGTTTCTTTAACTCAACAGTACTCGGATTTACAATGCACATACATCTCAATTAAGATTAGGAACCTTTGAACACTTGGTTCTAAAAAGAACAAGTGTCCACTTAATACACGCATAGTTGCCATAGTCGAATCAATTAATTTAGAAGGCGCTTTAGAAATCTTAACAACAGCCCCGTCTGTCCCTTCTAATATCTTAATTAATTGCTCATAAAATGTTTCAGATTTTATTGAATTAATTCGGGCTGTCAGATAAACGACAAGTACGTACGTTCACGTTCACATTCGTTTCGGGCCCCGTTCCCCTGCTCGTTCCCCTACCCCTTCCCGTGTTAGAGGGGCTCGTCCCCAACGTACAATTTATGTGCTGTTACGTTGTACACACATTAATGTGCATACACACGGGCATCTGTGGCCATTGTGCAGGATTGTGGATGAAGCCCAAGCCCGGCTCACATGTCGGGTAATTATATCAGCACTCGTTATTGGAATCTCCCGAGTGCAATAATGTGCAGCGCCGCCCCGAGAGCCGCAAATCGAGAGCGTGCGCGCCCGCCCAAATGCTAATTTGATTGTGCGAAAATTTTAGTTGCAACCCCTCCAACCAGGCTTCGGCTTCACAGTCCAGCCCGATCGTTTGCGATATATAGCAAGTCAGAGGGTTAATCCCTAGTCACAAGTCGAGGCAGTGAATGCTCTGCTTGAAGGAAGTAACCAGAAAGCAAAGCTGGCTTCCCAGAAGCTTGATGAAGAAAAGAGTTTTTCAGTCAACTTTTAACTGGTGGTTATTTGAAAGTTAAAAATATATCGAAACAATAAACTAATGAATAATAAAAGAGGACAGCTAAAGACATTTATTGAAGCAAGGCAGCTCTTGTTAATAGTTAACCTTCGGTTTATTAACCAGACTCAAGGTTCAAGTTAATTCAGAGTTAACTCTTAACCGGCAGTCTTTTGAGAGTTATAAATTAATTTTATTAAATCAACTTAATAAAGGATAAACGACAATTTCCAATTGATTTCGGAACTAAAAAAGGAGGAAAAGGAGGCCCTATTATTAGTTAACCCAGTTAGCCTAATCGGTAACTCTGACCACCAGTTAAGCCTAACTAGACCCTCGCTATTCCCTCTGCTGGTCCTAGACCTCTAATCAAACCACCAATGCCCTCCAGTTAGGGTATTTCGAACGAGAAGGCAGTGCAGACGACGTTGCTCCAGTTGCTTGGCTTTGGCTTCACAACGGCAACAACAAAATCAACTAACGGCTTCAAATTAGCACACAGACACCACCGACGAGGCAGGCAGGCGCGCACATACACACACACACACGCTGTGAGAGGGGGGCATTAATAATTGAGGGGGCCCGTAATGGTTGGGCGGGAAAGGGTTGGGCCCGGTCCCAGGCCCGAGCACGGGCACGGAGTCAGTGGCTGTGGCTGCGGTGGCTAATCGAGCATTTGACGCATCAAATTGAACGCGAGCGTTTTAATGGATATGCATTGACAGTTGCAATAAATTTGCGCCATAGTTATTAACCTCAATTTTAATGCAAATAAAAACAGTTTGACCACGTAATGAACGCCTGGGCATCACATGTTTCGTGTTTAATTTATTTGCCTTTTTTCTTTGCTCCCCTGATTGCAGTGTCGGATGTAATTTACGCTAATGTGGCCGCTTAATTTATTGCAATAAATGCATTTAAACAGAATGCCAAGTCATGCGTGTACTTATTCTTGCTACTTAATCGTTATCGAACAATTGGTAATCGGTGGATTTTGACCTTAATCGATGGCACAAATGTTTGTCAAACAAATAAGGCATTAATTACCCAACAGATAGACATTAATTGCTATAGAAGATACTGTTAAAATATAGTTTCGTTAATACCGTTAGATAATCGATAGTGTGATCATTGATAATTGCTTGAAATTAACTCTTATCGATAACGTAAATGCTCCTAGGGTTTATTCTTGCTACTTAATCGTTAACGAACAATTGGTAATCGGTGGATTTTGACCTTAAACAAATAAGGCATTAATTACCCACCACACAAACATTTATTGCTATAGAAGCTACTGTTAAAATATAGTTTCGATAATGTAATCATTGATAATCGACTCTTATCGATAACGTAAATGTTCCTAGGGTGTCTACCACGATTCCTTTAGCCTTTGATATTTATTAACCCATCGTTTAACCTTTAAATATCCCATAAGTTTAACGGTTGATCGGCTGAACTTGACATTCATCGATAACACACTCGCAAACACACACACAAGTGACCCACTTTGGCAGTGCCACTGCTTACTTGCTTATCTGATGCTGTTTTGCATAAGTCCTTGGCCTTACAGATTAAAAACACATACTTTTATCGATCAGACAGAGTCTGGTCTGGTCTGGCCTGGTCCGGGTATGGCCTGCCTGCATTAAATGCGTCTCGTCTCGTCTGTCTACTCCAAGCGAGGCGAAGTGAACAACGGCGGAAAAAAAACCAACAACTCTGGTCTGGTAAAAACAATTTGTTCAACCCATTAACTTGGCATTTAATAGCCCACTTGGCCTCACTTATTGACGCTTTGTACAGGTGTCAGTCCTACAGAGACGAACTTTTGCTCCCTGCCTGCCTCCTTTTCGTTGATTCGTGTCTGTATTTTTTTGTTTTTGTTTAATGTTGTTGCCACCTTGCTATTGCCATTGCTGCTATTGATGTTGTGGTTCTTGGTTTGTTGTTCCTTCGGTATTTATTTTTCGCTTTAGACGGGCTTTTGCTGCGGTTTAAATTCTGGCATATTCTGATGGCAGGCAAGGCATTGTAGGTCGGGGTGGTCGGTGGTTTATATCATGCGATAAACATGTGTGCCAGGTCTGGCCGCCCCCATTCACCCAACCAACCAAAACACGCACACAATGCCATTATTTCGACTGAATCCATAAATTCGAGCGAATGGTTTCGGTGTTTATCCAGCAAGTACAACACATGCATTCCTGCATCTCTCCGATTTGGATACGGATTCGCATTCGATTCTTTTGTTTGTATCCATTTGCGAAAATGGTAACATCAAATGCAAAAATACAATGTGCATGCTGGGTGGTCCTCGTTCTCGTTCTCGGTTTAGGGTTGCCAGCGTCACAACTGACGCATCTTGCGGTCCAGCCGCCTGGCAACTCGACAACTCGGCCACTTAATTAAAAAAAGATGTGCAAATATTTATTGTTGAAACCGAACTGAATCGAGTTGAACCGAACTAAGCAGGGGGGGAAACAACAAAGGCGCGTTTAATTAAAGCGGGCAAAATGCTGTATATTTGCTTAAAACTATTTGCGAAATGTGGCAAAACTAATTAAAAAGTGTGTCGAATGCCAATGGCAAGAACAAAAGGCGAGACACCGAACCGAATAGCCAACGGAGCCGAATCGAAACGAAACGAAACGAAAGCAGACGTTTTTGTTTGCTCGTTTCCGTTTCTGTTTCGCCTGCTTCTGTTTCAGTGTTTGCATTGGCGGTGTCTGTTTAAGAAAAAAATATGAAATACCCACAAACGTGAAGCAACAACACTTGTTGTTTGCATTTATGAACAATGGAGAAATGTTGAAAACAGAGCAGCGGGCATTGGAATAATATTTTGGTTCGATTTGCATGCGTTTGTTGTCGCCAGAATTGGAATGCAATGAAAATGGGGTGGCGGAAGAACACTGAAACAAAATCACAGAGTAAAATGGTATTTCTTGTAGTGGAAAATACAATTTATATATTTCTAAACTCAAGTTTCAAATAATCTTTCGGTTTTAGACTTTAGTTTCTTTAACACTTCAACAACAGTACTCCAACAGTACCCGAATAGTACTCCAACAGTACTCCAACAGTACTCCAATAGTATTCCAACAGCACTCCAACAATTTGTAACCCCCGTTCTTAAATATCTACAATGAACCCAAGCCCAGAGAGAGATGGAAATCGATTTTTCCAGAATTAAGCATTTGCCCTATCATCAGTATCCAAGCCCAGAGAGATGGAAATAAAGCTTTTGTTCAGGGCTTGGTTTCAGGGCTCAGAATTTACAATACCAATCAATGCATGCATTTTTTTCCAGTGCACTGTTATACTGTTATATTATCCCCCGTTGTTGTCGCCTTGTTCTTGTTCTTGGCTTACTTGGCATTTGCATAATTCCGCTTTCATGCGCATAAAATGGCTTAACAATTGTTCTTATTCACTTTTTATATGCAAACATTTACGTGTTATTCTTTCTTGTATTTTTTTTTGTTCGCTCTACTCGTGTATTATTCCATCTATTGTCTGTGTGTGGGGCTTTGTTTTCCACTGGCGCAGCAGCAGCAGCACACATGAAGGAAAAGCGTTTTTAAATGGTAAATTATTCAGCTAAACTGGCGGCTTTTGTCGCCTGGCTGAGAGAGAGAGGGAGAGAAGGCTAATTTAAATGACTTTCCCCACAGTGCACGGTGGTCCAAGAATCACCGTGAAAGCCATGAAAATTCTGGAATGTTCAAGGGCCTCCTCGCCTGCCTGTTGAGCAGCAGCAGCACAGTAGTGGGTTAGTTAACAGCCCCTTTTGTGCGGGGGTTGCGTGTTTCGTTCACTTCTATTTGGTTTCTCTGTTTCTTTCTTTTTTGTTGCTATTCTGTTTGGTTTTTGGCCCTGTGGTTGTTCTTGCCAATTAATTATAATAATTAAGTTCGAAATGCGTTGCGACTAAGCAACAGTAACAGCGGCAACAACAATTATGCCATCAATAAGGCTGGCTGGCTGGCTGGCTGGCTCTCTGGCTGGAAACCGCGGAAACCGGAGTGAGATAGCATAGGGGGGAAAGTGGAAAAGCTGGGGGGCGGGAAAATTGGGGAGAAAAAGCGACGGTTTCGTTTCGTTTCTCGTTTCTACACGCAAACGCATTTTACGGCTGAAGCCAATTTGCCGGGCAATCCTTTGACGTTGCTTTATGGCTGCCGGAGGAGAGGTGGCAACGGTGACATACAACTAGAAAACGAAAAATTTTTTGCATAAAAACCACTCACACACACAGGCGGAAAAACGCTCACATGAGCACACCATAAATATTCATGCAATTGTTTTTCGCGTTACGCAGCCAACGATGATCATGTTGGATGATGATGAAGTCACGTTGTTGCCAAAAAGGAAAAGTACGAGAAAAAAAGAGCCAAGCAAATAGCCGAAAAAACAAACAGCGCGCGAGTGTCCCACATGCACATGTCACCCACAAAAGCCGCAGCACACACACAGCACGGCACGGCACAGCACAGCACAACAGAACACACTTGCGGATGTACCAAGTTTATGCGATGCTTAATTCACGAAATCATTTCACTCACTCAGTTGCTCAGATACTTTGTACCTTTCTTGCTTGCTCACTTAGTTATTCAGTTATCTAGTTGCTTTCTTACTTGCTTACTCAGTTATTCAGTTACTTTGTTACTTTCTTACTTGCTTAGTCACTTGTTCAGTTATCTAGTTGCTTTTTCACTTGCTTACTTAGTTGTTTAGTTTCTTAGCTGCTTTCTTACTTGCTCACTCAGTTGTTCAGTTACTTAGTTGCCAAGTCGTTCAGTTGCCCACTCAGTTGCTTAGTTTCTTAGCTGCTTTTTTACTTGCTCACTCAAACGTTCAGTTGCTCACTCAGTTGTTCAGTTCGTACATTTATTAGTCTCTCTGATCTCAAATTCTTTTTGACAACTTTGGCTTATTTCCATCTACATTTATACAGGTAATACATGAAAACTCATCGCATAAACTTGTTAACAGACACCGCGACAAGTACAATTTTTATTTTCACAAAAGCACAAAAACAAAAACAAAAAAAAAGCAAAAGCGAAACAAAGCGAAATGAAACGAAACGAAACGGAACGCAACATACACGGGCGTTAAAAACATATTTGTTCGAAATTTGAAGCGGAATTTTCGTTATGAACTCTCGCCGCCTTCCGTCTGTCTTGCTCCCGCTTTGGTCGCACGCCATTTGGCCAATTTTTACCGTTAGGGCGCAAACAGAGTGTACAGTTACACACCGCACACAAATTAAACAGGACACACAGTTGCGGCTACAGTAGATATTGGTTATGGGACATAGTACATAAAAAACCGTTTATTGGCAAATATTGGGTTTGGGCAAGCAATTTGGTTGGATTTACCAATTGAGATAGATCCTTTTTGGCATATATATCATTTTTAATACCAGAACTCTTGCATTGCATTCAATAAAATGGTCACACTTGGTCTAAGAGTGACCTTAGTCATAAAGTATGCATACTCACACTTAATCTAAGAGTGACCTTAGTCTTAGAGTATGCAAAGTCACTTTATCTGAGAGTGACCTTAGTCGTAAAGTATGCAATTTAGCTTTCAATATAGGTATTAAGATTTTTTAATGAATTTTTCTTTAAGAACATATTTTCAAAACGTTAAGTGTGCTTGCCAAAGATTCAACGTATCAAAGAGCTTAGTTTTAGCGACATGCTTATAAAATCCTCACTAATATTTCCACATCACTGCAATACATATTTGGAAATCATAATACTTGCTAATAGCACTACATTTACTGTATTTATCTTCGCCAGCTTGAATATATTCACGTATAGGTTTTGTCAAGTAAATTCTCAACTTAATTTATCGCTTCTAAAGAGCGAGAGGCACCATGAAAGAAACAAGAAACAAGACCAAATCAACGCCGCGCACTTTTTCGGTGACCGTTTGAGTGACAGCTCTCGGACTTCTCCCCGACTTCTCCCAAACCCCGCACCCTCTCATCATCATCATCATCCCCCGCCCCCACGCGGCTGTCTGCTCCAATAACTCAAGTACTTTTTTTCACTTTGAGCGATTTTTCATCTCGGTCGGACGGTCGGTTGGTTGGTCGGTCTGTCGGTCGGTTGGTCGCCCGCCCGTGTGTATTGTTTGTTTGGTGCATGAAAATTGTCGCACACAGAGCACACAGCGAGATTATTTTTGGCAAAATTGTGTTCAACTTGCTGGTGGTGCTGCTGGTGCCGCTGCTGCTTGTCGTCGCTCCGTTACTGCTCGACCTAATTTCAGTGGCCGTTGTCGCTTCGTTCCTCGCTCGTACTGGGTACTGGGTAGTGGGTACTGGGTCGGTTTTCCACTTTTCCACTTTTCCACCCGGCAATTAGCATTAGGTCCACTGTCCGCTCAACTGGCGGCGTGTGGCGTTTCGGTTCGGGGTGGTGGTGTTTCAGGTGTGCACAGGTGCAAGCGAAGGCGTGCAAAGTGGCCAGCTAAAATGCGCATGCAATTGTTTATAAATAAATCCCTGCCATTAAGCTGTCTCCTTTAATATGCACTTCATGCCCACCAAGGCACTGCATGCGATCCACTTGTGCCTGTGATTGGTAAACAACAAGGTAAACAACAAATTAAGTTCTTAGGGCCAGGTATAAGCGATGCATATGTATTTCGCTGTCCACCCAAGGCAATGCATTTATCTTGCATTTCTGGAACTTATTTTATTGCCACATCTTGTATTCCCTTTGTTTTAGTGTCCCCATCTACGTATGCATTTTGAAATGATTTTTATTATTCCATTGAATATGTTTTACAGAGAATTTGTTATGACATTCGGCTGCTCACCTAATCAATTCTGTTGGACGTAAGAATTTAGCAAGTAGAATTGTTAGTTTTGATTGCCTTTGTCCCTGACTACTGAAGCGATTTATTAAGTACTGGGGTCCATCCTCATTTATGGGTTTTGTTTTAACTCTCCTGGCTATTGAAGCAATTTATTAAGTATACGCACAGGGGTCCCTCCTCATTTATCGGTTTTGTTTAAACTTTATCATACCCATCGAACAAAAACAATTATATTTTAATTGCATTTAGCAAAGCAAATGTTGCCTCCTTTGAGCTTTTGTATATTCAAACGATTTACTAAGAATACGAAATGCATGTGGGTGCATTCAGAGCAATCACGAACCGTGAAAATAATTAATTTCTATTGGGAAAGTGGTTTCCTGTGTAATACCGAATGATTTTGGTAAATATTTAATATATTCATAGATAAGAGAAAGGTTTATATTCGTAATATAAAATAGAAAAGGGATTAGTGGAAATTTCTCTGATTTACACTGCCGATCAACGAAATAGACTCACGTCGTTTTTTTAAGAAAATTGAGTTTATTACATAGATTAACAACACATATGTTGGAAATCAAATTTTTTAACTATGTATTGTTCAATTCTTAATTAAACGGTACAAAAATGAGCGCTCTAAGTTAAACGGTTAATTTTTAAATATTTGTTTTGTGAGTAAACCTTAAAAAACGGGCGTTTTTTATCGATCAACGAAATAGACTCAAATAATATAAATCACAAATAAATTGAAAAATGTATTATTAAATAGGTTTTTATAATGCTTTAATGTTATTTAGTAATGCGTATAGCCAATTTTTAATCAATTTAACATTCATTAATTCGGTCAGGGATAGAATCGTAGAGAGCC